>JAQIXG010005592.1:0-11276 GCA_034700105.1 Oconnorella tubifera | reverse complement strand
AATATGATGTAAAAATATTTAGTATCAACAAAGTTATTGCAGTTTTTCAAAGGGGTCATTTTTTGGCCCACCCTGTACAGTAAGCTAGACCTACTAGGTTTAAAACCCGTCAGACGATGGGATCCAGTCATTTTACACTAAGAATTAGCAACATCGATTATTAAAAAAAGATTTGACCCCGACATTATTTTGGACACACAACCTTACAATCATTACTTGGGCGTGTTTGCTCTTTTTTTCAACTATATCGATTAAAAGTGTAGCTCATTCGCTGTGGGTTCATCGTAGAAGAGTACACGAGACAAGAACATTTAATAAATTATATAGGCCTACTATTCACAAGGAATAAGCATATTAAGTCTGCCATTTACAAATAACATTTGACCGTACACTCATATAAAGCCCAAATTAATATTACAATAATGTTATCGACATTATATAATTTGTCGATAACATAATAAATATCTTTAAACTGTTTACAAACAGTTTAAAGTTATTGCAAAGGTATGCGATCTTTATATTTGTCAACATAACGTATAAACACTTTTTCCACAATTATAGCGTTCGATATTATGTTCGAAATTTTATCATATATATTCTAGGATTACACCTATTAGACATGACAATTAAATATGTCATAGGCTGTCACGTTCATTCAATAAACATAAAACAGTCGTCTCCAAGCAAAACGCACGTAGTAGATCGCATAGATTTAAATTTAAATATAACATCGACTTAGCCAACATGACATTTAAGACTTATTAGCAAATCTATACCTTTTTGCACGCATAGCCTATCATATTCTGATTATGAAATAGGCCATGCAGTAGGATATATACAAAGTTTTTAAAGTTTTGGCTAATTTGATGATCATGGTAGAAGAAATAATGAGAAATGCAGTAGTTTAAAAATATGCTGTAGAAAAACAAAACAACTTGCAGTAGATCTAAAGTGGAATGTGAGGCGTATGTGAGGATAATAATATGAAATTCTATCAATAGGTTATAATTATAATTACGGGATGGTCCTAGAATTCATTCGGGGAGGGGTGAGGGTGGGTCAGGGTTACAAAATTTTATATAAATTATGTTTAAAACGATCGTTTTCTATTTTTTCACATTTTGTAAACGATTATAATATATGTTCATCTTTCTATTTCAAATTATCTGTTTTTAGTTTACGAATTTACTCGCAATTAGACAATCTTTATAATTTAATGTATGGCTTTTAGACGCTAATTTTAATGCAAATCATACAATTGATCCAATATTTTAAAATAGTTGTTTTAAATAGGTTGCATTTTTCTTAAAAAGGCAACATTTTAGAATTTAACTGGTAAATATATATTAGAAAATTAAAATTATAAACTTCAACAAATTCTCAACTTTTTCAACATTCATTTTTTGAAAAAGTTGCTCTATTATAATACATACCATTGCTCTATTATAATACATGCTCTAATTATATTGTAGTTAACATAATTCTACAGCAGGCATGTGCTATATTATTAAGTCTAATAGTCTTTCATGGTTTAAAAAACAAGTTAAATATTATAGTCTGTGTAGTGTTCGTTGCTAAGCGAATACATTACATAAAAGTTATAGGTAACTAGGAACACTGCAGTGTGTGACCAGAGCGCTAAAACATTGAACAGAATCTCAATCAGTCAACGAGCAACTTACTACTAAAGAAGTCGCTTGCATTTATAGCAGATTAATTTTAGTATAATTTATGATATAGAGTCAATAATTACATCGAGAGCAACATATTTTAGGATTATTTAAAGAATACAAGCTGTGTAGTTGAGCGTAATATAGGCATTGAATTTATAAATTGAATGAACTAAAGTCACAATATTTTAAAAGATTATAAACTGCAATGTAAGTAAATCACTTATAAATGTACAGATCTTAAACTAATTTTAATTGATAGTTTGAATAAGAGTCGGTTGCAACCTATCAACTTATGGCAAATTATAAATATATATGTGTATGCCTACCTCTTGTGCCAAATTAAGTAATGTATACCCTCAGAGGGTCTACATTACTTAATTTGTAATGTAGACCCTCTGATGCTAAATTAAGTAATGTAGATCTTTTATCAACAAGAATATCTGATTTCTAGATATCGTCAGAAAGAAACAAATATTGAGTATGCCATCGTGTACCTATTTATTTTGAATGTTCCAGGTTGCGCGGCACCTCATCAAAATGCACCGACGACACCATCCGATCCTTCTCCGCTGTCGCGACAGAGGAGAAGGAGGACATCCGCTGCCTCAACGAGCGTCTCGGGGACCTCTTCGTCAAGCTCGACCGGGTCCGGGCCGAGAGCGGCAAACAGGATAACTCGATGTTCATATCTGCCATCGCCAGTCTGCAGGAGGAGGTGAAGAAACTGAGGGCTACTTATGAGGGAGAGTTGGCCAGTGTCAGGTGAAGCTGAACTGATCCCACTAAAAGTTGAAATTTGTTTGGATTGAAAATTAACATTGGGTTGAAATTAGATTTCGACAAATCAAATTGAATTACAATTCTTAAGTTACTGTTAAGTAATACTGAATTCATATATGGGCGTGAACTTTTCAAAATATTTGCAGGGCCGAGTGGCAGCGAATTTTACAAGGATTCCATTTTTTTGTATAATGTCATTAAGTGGACTATTAAAATATAATGTATACTAGCAGTTAATAATATCTGTAATCGAAGATAGCATATCTATAGCTACCACTTGTTAGTTGTTGAATTGATTTAATTATGATTTTGATGAACTTGCTATTTATTTTTTTATTAGGCGAGAATTGGAGAAATCATCTCGTGATAAAGTGGAGATAGGAACGTGTGCAGAGAAGTACAGAAGCAATGCTGAACATTTGCAGACGCAGTGAGACATTTTTTAATTATAAAAAAATTTAAACACACAATAATTAAAAATACAGAAAATTAGTCAAATAATCTCATCAACGATCAATGGTCAATTTTATATATTTCAAAATTGCGCTTTCGTGGTATTAATTAACTAGTCAAATAAGGTTTAATTTTAATTTCTAAGACACTGTATTGCAATAGCAAGTTTTGGATAAAGATATAATAGATGTTTCATTCATTCATTTATTTATATAATTAATTAACCATATTATTAACAATTTTGACAATAAGGTGCACTTGTAATTGTTTTTCTTATTCCGGACTCTTATTCTGAAGGGGGGGGGGAGGAGGAGAGGAGTTAATTTTTATTCCTGCATTCACTCGAGAGTCAATTATTGTCCATTTTGTAATTTGGTTATAATTAAGCATCACGTATAGGCCTACCTAAGTGACTTTGAGGTTTAAGCCGCTGTAAATCCAAGATTGAAGTAGTTTGTATTGATATATGCTGTAATATGATATGAAATCTCGATAACTTTATTACACAGTAGATATTTTATGAGATCAACTTGAAAATATATTAACTCAATTATTTAATAGATAAATAGGCAGTAACACTGTTCATGGCTAAAGTTACATGGTTACAAGATAGTCCTATGCTGTTAATAACTCTGTTATTTATATATTTAATTACATTAAATAAATATCAGTTATAAATTCAAATAACATTCTGTTATAATTAATCATTCTGTATAATTAATCATTATATTTTCTTAATTAAAGTAAGCCAACATCATAACTTCAATTGTTTCATTATCTAAATTCCATCTTAATAAATGTTAACAATAATAATTTTAGAAAATGTTACAAACTTATTTCCAGTAAATTATTATTTGTGGAATATTTAATAGTGAAATTCAAATCTTAATTTTTCCCCTTACTAGATTACAGGAGAGCAATAATGATAATGGGGTACTACGAGATGAATTATCTCAGTTGCGAGGATGCATGTCACAAAAAGAAAGTGAAATACTTCAACTGAAATCCTGTCTCAATGGATTGCAATCAGATTTGGCAATGATTAAACCTAGGACTGAAAAATATCAACAAGATGCTGAAAACTATAGAAATCAGTAGGAAAATTTAAGATACCTTCAAATATTATATCTATTTTGGCAATATTGTGATTCTTAATATTACATAGACTTAGTATACATATACTACTTAGTATTCTACATATAATATATAGGACTATAAATTTATAATTTATTTTCATTTAGTTAAATTTGATGTTAAATCCTCATGTTTTACTGCTTGATATAAGCATAGTTACATTTTAACAAACTTCTTTTTTAGTAACTAATCCATTATCTTGAACCGACATGATCTTCTATAGATATTATTTTTATATATAGGAATTTAACGATAGATAGGCCCACTATGATAAGGATGAACTAATCTAGTAAGATTGTTTGTTATATTGCTTAATATATGTACCCATTTTTATTATATATTGATCTTACTTACAATTTTGAATTGACAATGAACTTAATGCTTACATATTAAATAAAGAATTCTATCTATTTCAGACTAGAATCTGAAACGCACATGCGCATTGATGCAGAAGAGAAGTATAAGCAAATCTTGGACAAATTCAATTTTGCTACTCGTATGCACGAACAAGTAAAAAACAATCTTTTTTATTTTTCTTTAAGTAACCTTGAATGTTTACGTGGTATGATTTTGTAATCATTTTTAAAAATATTTTAGCTTAATTTTATGCTTCGACGTTCATTTCAATCATTGTAAATACTTTGAATTATTGTGAGTAGTGATATTTGTTAAAGTAATACATATTTTCAGAAATGCTTGGCAGATATCTTAGTAAAACTTGCTTAAAAAATATATTAACTGAGATATTGAAGCTAGCTTTTATCTATATTGAAATATATAGCATTGCATTGTCATATTTTCAACTTCAACTTTATTTTATAGAGCTCGTGCAGAATGTATGCTCGAAAAATTTCACAAAAAGCTCTAGAAAAATAAACTGCTTGCAGATGTAAAATAATTAACTTTTGAAATACAGCTTTAATTTGTGGCACTCTTAAATAAATTATCTAATTTAAAATTTCACTCTAAGTACTATCTAAGGAAAACAGTCTAGTGCAATTTTTCGTATTGTAGCATGTTCGTGATCTCAATGATAGAATCAACAACGCAAACGGAATTATTGATGATCTCAATGAAAAACTTAAAGTGGCAACTGCCAAACACGAGATCGTCAATCCCAACCTACTTCTGAACAAACTGAGAGAGAAAATGAATCTGGAGATGGACACTTACAAGAGAGAAACAGAGGAGGTTGTGCGCAGATCTCTCGCAGAAATGAAGGGTAGACTGGATAAAAGTAACGAAGAAAAAGAACAGCTAATGGCGGAACAAGATCGTCTGAAGGAACTTATCGCAAAGCAACAGGGACAGATTAATGAACTAGAGGGACAGGTATTGTTTCTAAGTGGTTTTGCATATTTTGAAACAAGCCTCGCCCATTGGTACAGTAACATATTGAGATCAAAATGTTAGGATTAAGGTTAAGAGTGGGATTACGGCTGGGATTTTCTACTGAGATTTATTTAGAGAATTGTCCAAATTATTTTAGCAAAAGTAAACCTAGCAAAGAGAACATTGTATTATAGAATCCGGATGCATATTAATTTATTTTAACAGCATTGTTTGAATTTTATGCAGATATTGATAAAGGAATTGACACTCAATATAAATGAATAAGATTTTAGATATTGATGATTTATTTCATTGAAGAAAATGTATAAATTAAAATAACTCAAATGCAGATGATAGATTTTCATCTACTTTCACTGCAATCTTTAAGAGGTTAAATAACTTAAATAATTAACATAATTTATTACAGCTGGCAGCTGCCCTGCATGGCAACCAGCAGCTACAGGCCGTTATACAGGCCATGAAACTGGCTCAGGCCAAGGGTCTTAGAGAGCTGGAGCAGAAGTTGGCTGACTGCCAGGAATGCGTGATGGAGAAGGTTCGAGAGGCAGCTGTAGCCAGAGAGGTCCAGGCAAGCCTCAGAGCAGAGATCGAATCCTATAGGACAATTCTGGATGCGGAAGAAATGAGGTATGTTTTTCATTTCTGAAATCTGTGATGACACTGTTTTTAATCTATGATCAAATTCTAGGGAGAACATATTAATGATAATTGTACATCATTTTTGCAATCAAGTATTGTAAAAAACAATACTTGGTTGATTGCAAAATAACTTTTGTCAAAAACAAGTCACAAAAAATTGCGTATGGGGGTGTATTCTTTCTCACCGCCTGCATTGAGAAGAAAATGGTATATGTTCCTAACACACATATAAAATCAATTACAAAAATATAATTTAAACCCACCCGCCATCTCTCCTCCACCACCCCCTGTCTACTAATATTATAACTAATATATATAACTAATATATATAACTAATATTATAAAAATTATTTAAAATTAATAATCTGCTAGCTTATCAAATTATTTATTTTCTAGACTCTCGGTAAAATTGCCTCCACTGCACGGCGTCTCGACGACTTCTAACTCGATGTCGTACCGCGGGACCCTGGGGTACCCCATAAAGATGGGAGAAGGAGGGTCCCGCGGAGGGGGTATGTCACGGATCAATTGCTCTCAGATGAACACGGGCGGAAGCGGAAGTCGTCCGGTTTTAGGAAACAGTACACTCATGTGTCAGAGTATGATAATTAAATAATAATAAAACTATGCAACTTTTTAATACTTTTGTCAAAATACTTATTATTACCCTACTTTAATTATTATAATGGAATGACAAGTGTTGGTCAAAATATAAATATTCAAACGATACAAAGAACTTTACTAAGTATAAAATGCATATGAACTATGTAATTTAAACATACTAAGAACATCGGCACCTTTAAAAAAATAAATTAGTGTAATTTTTTGGCGAAACTTTGGAATTTTTAAGAAGAATAAAAGTAGCATACAGGGCTGATAGTTTTGAACATAGACACAGTATAAACAAGCTCAAGACCTAATAATGTTCATTGTTTACTAATTTGTTGTTTCTGCATTTGTTATTTTGCAGCTCACTGTTCAAGGGCAAAAAGTGTAGACCCTAAAGTCAGTATATATACATGATCTTTTTGGCTTTTTAATTATAAGCCCGCTACTTTTTCTGATTAATGGCTTATATATCAAATTTGATCAAAACCTTTTTTTAATGTATAGTAGCATGCGCGCGGTCAATATTTGTTCAATTGGAACTATAGTTTCATATAATTCAACATTTTTCTAAATATTTACTTTCGTTTTATGAGTATTGATAACTATTTATTCGCACATTTTTGCATTGAAATTTAACTATTGACTGAAGTTCTGAATTTAAATGATTTCTTTCAATTATTAATCACTGTATATTTTCTGTTTGTAGGTTGGTGGCCTGTCTCGTTGCTAGATTTCCTTATTGGATTTCTGTTTTAAGAGTTTAGCTTCATAACTTTACGAATTGTTGATAATTTTTATAATAGCAGTAGTAACATTATCTATAGTAACATTAGATTAGAGCAGCTGTCATCTCATTTCTGAACATCTGTGATATCAACACTCCTTATATTTCTTAATGCTGATTGATGATGTAATTTTATGATTTCGGTGTTATTTAACAATTATAACAAGACAACAATTATAGTTAGGCCTATTGACTTAATTTTCTAATATTGCGATATTCTCTGCTATTTATAAAATACTTTGATAATAAACTGATCATTAAATTGACAGTTACTATATTAGTGCCATTCAATTTAATACTCTTTTATTATAAGAGTAATCTCTTTATTCAAGATGGTAATGAACAGCAAATAGTATACCATTTACAAGCATAACTCAACATAATTTTAACATAACATACCAAAATTATTTGTAACAATTGGCCAAGTTTAAAATGATATATAATATATCGATATATATACATATATATAATATAGCCTATACGTGCTAATCCATTATTGTCTATTATTATATATATAAATTATATTATCACATATAATTCAACAAGAATTGACGCATATATGAAATAAACTATAAAATACAAACAAGATAAAAACTATAAAATATAGACTAGAATGATTTTAGTTACGCGTATGATTGAGTTGACTGTATGCAAGTATTTCATCTGTTGCCTGTTGGATTGCTTTCCGTCGAAGATTTCGTGTACTATCGCTTGCAAGATATAGAGCGATGCCTCATGTTTACCTAACTCCGTCCATTTTATCCGTGTAAGACTAATTATATGTTATATAATTTAAATAAATAAAACGTCTAATTGATAGTATTTGGGTTATAAATCGGGTTAAATTTGCCGAAAATAATTAAAAACGTTATTTAATAAAGATTACAACGTTTTTAATTCAGTGGGCGCAACCGGTTATAATATGAGACCTCGATACAGACACTGATACTGATATAGAGCGAGGCCTGTGTTCTTGCTAACTCCGCCCCTTTAATTCGTGTAACTAATAATATATTATATAATTTAAAATAATAAAACGTCTAGTTGATAGTATTTGGGTTATAAATCGGGATAAATTTGCTGAAAATAAGTAAAAACATTATTTAATAAAGATTACAACGTTTTTAATTTAGTGGGCGCAACCGGTTAAAATATTAGACCTCGATACAGACACTGCATTGATGTAGATCGAGACCTCGTGTTCTAACTCCGCTAAAACTAACTCTAGCTTCTAACTAACTCCGCCCCTTTTATCCGTATAACTAATTATATATTGTATAATTTAAATTAATAAAACGTCTAATTGATGGTATTTGGGTTATAAATCGGGTTAAATTTACTGGAAATAATTAAAAACAATTTATACTGTAAATTCTATATTTATTTTGTAATGTCAATTTGCATTGCTATATTTTGTTAATAAACTCATCTTTTATTTCAATTAAAAACACTATTTAATAAAGATTGCAACGTTATTAATTCAGTGGGCGCAACCGGTTAAAATAATAGACCTCGCTACAAGCACTGAAATTGAGAAAGTAATATATTTCACGAAGTATCTAATTTCAATAATTATTTAATTAAATTAATAATTAATGAGCAAAATCGATTAAAAATGTACAATTTTAACTGGGGAACATTTGGGTCCACAATGGCTTTGAAGAAAAGGACGAAAATTGTCCTCGTTTTGACTTGGGGGCCGTTGAACCCCCAACATAATATTTTGTGACTCTTTATCATCTAATGTTTGTAATTACTGTGCATTTGTACTTTATATATATAATGTTTTTATTACATTATGTTAATTTTATTCATTTATTATTCTTTATTTGTACAGAAATTCTAAGTTTATTCTATTGAAGGAATGTCAACGCCAGCAAGGCGACGACTAATGAGAGATTTCAAACGGTAAATTAAATATATGTAACATAATTTAACATAAGATTTGTTAACATTGTACATATTATTATAGTAGATTATAAAAATTAACATTATAATATAATTAACATTGTATACATTATATTATTGTAACTGAATATAGGTCTAATTATGATATATTTGTTATTTAATTCATTTTTAAATACAATACTTGATTAATATTATATTCTGATACAATAACTAGGTGGTACGAAGATCTTATAATATTTAAAAAAATATTTTGGACTTGATGAAATTTTTGTAATACGGTAAAAACAGTAATTTTATATAAGAAATATAGTTTTTTTGTTTTTAGACTTCAGGAGGATCCCCCTGCAGGGGTTAGCGGCGCCCCCACTGATACCAACATTATGTTATGGAATGCTGTCATTTTTGGGTACGCCTAACTAATAGATTACTAACTTGCTGGATTCGAATTCGATGGATCCAAGTTCGAATCCCGGATAGCTCACTATTTCTCTAACTTGCTTCACCCATTAGTAAGACGCTTAAATTGACAGCTACGTCTGAGACATCGTTTATATAATACGATAATCCAGATGTTAAACGTGACCTTAACATTTGAATATATTATATTATTGTTTCAAAGTTCAGGATGTTTCTTTGAATTAATTGTATTATATATATATATATCAAATTTAGTTATTTTTTAAAATTTTCCCTTTATATCTTGTTTATTTTATTGCTTTTTTATTTCTTTCATTCTCTAACGATGATTTAAAAGTATAATTTAACAATCATCATAAATAATAAATAGATGTTAAAGAATATATCAGAAGTTATAAATAGATCTTGAATGCTATACTGAAATAGGTATAATTAGATTAATTTATTTGTTCGCGTTTTAGACCTCACGATACGCCATTTGAAGACGGAACTTTTAAACTGACGATTGCATTCACGGAAGAATATCCGAATAAGCCACCAACCGTCCGATTCGTTTCAAAAATGTTTCATCCGAACGGTACTTGTCTATTTGACTTCTAGTAAGGTTTAAAAAAATAAATAAAATTGAAAACGTTGAAATATTACGAAAATGTGCAATTTCAAACACCATTCGACAATCAAAATATATTCAATCAATCGAAAATATATTCTTAAAAATATAAAGTTGTATTTCAGGAAATACTGAATGGCATATCATTTTGAAAGTGTTTAACAAAGGGGTATGTTTTCTGTAAAAATAATTAGTAACACTCTTGTTTTGATGCTTTTTCGTTCTAATATATTTTTCTGTTTTAATATATTTACGTTTGTTTTCAGTTTACAATGACGGTAGCATTTGTCTGGATATTCTGCAAAACAGATGGAGTCCAACTTACGATGTTGCAGCTATTCTCACATCTATACAGGTCTGATTGTTATTAAATAACGTCAATCGAAGTTTAATATTTCTTGTTTATATTCAGTAGATGCGTTGAAAGTCACTTTTTTAAGGTTAAGTTTAATGTCATGGATTATTGTGTCATGGATTACAACGATGTCTCAGACGTATCTGTCAATTTAAACCTCTTACTAAAGGTGCAGAGAGTTAAAGAAATAGTTAGTGAGATAGGATTTGAACCTGGATCTCTTGCATCCAAGTCCAGCACTCTAACCACTTCTCTAACGAATCTTTATTTATAATATGAAAATTTAACTGAGATTTTATATATGTTCAATTTTTTATTCAAAATGGAAGAATCATTGAATGCATTAAAAATTTAATATTATAAATTTTAGCCACATACATACACCCGGTTTAGAGAAGTGGTTAGAGCGCTGGATTCAAAATCGATAGGTCGTTGTTCAAATCCCGAATATCTCATTATTTTCTCTAACTTGATGCACCCTTTAGTAAAACGCTTAAATTGACAGCTACATCTTCGATATCGTTCATATAATACGGTAATCCAGACGCTAACGTAATCTTG
>JAQIXG010005591.1:0-11276 GCA_034700105.1 Oconnorella tubifera | reverse complement strand
ATTTGCTGCTTAATGCGTCACATCAGCACAAATAAAGACCATTTTCTGGCGAGATTTAATTTTAAGAAGAATACTGTCGCACAAGATTTATAAATATAATTCTATTAAATAGTTAATTAATAATGTTGCGTTAAACTTAGATATTTTGTAGTTTATTTCAAAATTAAACGTCTAGATAATTATCATTCGTGAATGTCATAACTGTTACTAAAGGGTGCAGCAAGTCAGCGAAATACTGCCGACTCAAACCCAAAACATTTAATCAACCAATTCGATCTCTAACCAATTTATCGCAATATTTAAATTTTTTTTTTTTGTTCTCAGGTTGGTTCACGCCCCCCAAGGAAGACGGGTGAAAAATAAAAAAATTCCGAATTTTGAAGAAATTTGTTTCTTTCTTTAATAACTTTGTAAAGAAGAAATTTCTTCTCTGGTGATGCTAGGATTTCTGTGTTTCTCTTTTTTATCGAACATTCTATATGCGACTTATTGTAATTATAAGATACATTCTTTACGGTTGATCGATTGCGTGATTTTGTTCACCGATGCGCGAATGATTTGATTGATTGGTGTCAAATTTATTGCCCCTCCCCCCCAGTCAGTGAAAATATAAATTGCGCCGATTAATTTTTGTAAATACAGCTTTTTTCTTCGTGAATTGGAGGATTTTTTTGACGTTAAAATGACACCCTTTTTTACCAAGAAATTGAATTTAAATGAGAATATTTAATTACATTCACTGTATATATTTATAACAAAGTAAAAGTTTTTTATTCGGAAGAATTTTTAAATAAAATCGACGAGTTGTCGTTAAAATTATGAGATTGTAATTTTTATAATAATCGTGCCAATTTTGTGTAACTGTACCCTGTCTATTTATTCGTAGGGTTAGGATTAGGGTTAGGAAAGAAGTTAGGATTTGGGTTTAGTTTAGGGTTGTTCAGGGTTATTAAATGAATTGACGGGGCCATTTTGTTTGGGTACATCTACAGTAATAGCAACCTGCATTGTAAGTGTAAACACTGGCAATTTATAATCTAGAATTACAGTTACTATTTGTATTATAGGACTGAGTTTGAAATTAGGAATTTTGATTAGATTTACAGTGAGGTACTAAAGTGAATTTAAACCGTTTTTTGTGTTTATTCTGTGAATGATTTGTAGGTTAAATTGATAGAAATGTATTTGTGGTGTATTGCTGAATTGATGTTAAATTCTTTTTTGAATTTAAAACGGGCTTCGAAATATTGTGTCTGTATTTACATGTATAAATACTGTAATACTACACGTAATAATAATACAATATAGTTTACGTAGTACTTGCAAGGTCCGGATTAAACATTCAGGGGGCCCTGTGTCAACAAAAATTTAGAGCACTTATTCGGTATCGTAAATTCAAGTTTAAAAATTAGAATTTATGTAACTTTCTCTTATATATAAATTGGATAAGTGATAACCTAGGAAATGAGAAAAAATTGAATTTAAATGATAATTCATTTTAAAAATCGGTTTTTAATAAACTGTATCTATTCGTAGTGAATCTGTGACGAGATTAATTCAATTCAATTGGTCTTATCCATTTATAAGTTAATTTCGTTGATATTTGCTAAAAAATATAAAAGAATTTATAGCATTTTATAGGCTTATTAATGCTGCAGTATTGTGATCATTTTGGTTGAGAAAGTAACTATAGTTGCAGCGTCATAATGGCGCTAATTTACAGCGAGTAAAACTAAAACTAAATATTAAATTAGTTAAACATCTAATCGCTACGTCATAATGGCGCTAATTATACAGCGAGTAAAAATTTCAAACGATTTAATTCGATTTATTGTGGTCGTATTGAGTAATCAACTAGGCACTGTATAATGCCCAGAATTTAGATCAATCTAATTAATGGAAATTATAATAAATTATAAATATTAAGAGATTGTTCATTTAGATGTCTTGAAACAACCCATTCTACAAAAACCCAACAAATGCAGAGCTAATTTTTTTGTCAATTTGGATCAAAATGTACCGAAAAGTATATTCTATGAAAAGGCACCTCATTGGCTTGGCTATAGTATAAAGATATACACTGCTAGTAACTCAACTGCATCAACTTAGTGTATATAATAAGCGTACTAGACTTTAGCTTTGCCATTGAAATAAATAAAGAAGAAATACTACTAAGCATTATCCAACTATCGAAAGGTGAAGACGATGATACACTCCAGTTACCATCGAGGTAGAAACACACGATAGCACTTAAAATGTATCAACTAGGAATAATTGTTATCAGAAGAAACCTAGAAAATCTTTAATGCTCTACAACTTATAGAAAGATGAATTAAAGTTGTTGATACAATTCAAATTACCAGCGTGGTTAGGACTCACGTAAGCAATTGAACTGCATCAACAAAGGAATAAGGGGTCACAGAAGAAAACTTCATAAACAGAAGAAACTTAAGGAAGAGATTTTAAGAGAAAAATATGTTGGAACAATTCAGTTCCCAAATTAGTATAGAAATATACTAGCCATTAAAATGCATCAACTTACTGACAAAAAATATTTTTCTACAACTTTACTGTTACAAAGATATTTGAAACAAAAACCATCAAAAGTCATAGATTATAAATTCATTGCTGTGAATTATTATGTGCTGCATCTGTCTACTGAACTACGTATATATTTCTGAAATATTATTTTGCCATTTGAAAAAGATTGAAATACATAGATAGCAACTAATCTTCATCAACGTATTTTATATAATAAACTTCGTAGACTTTAGCTTTGTAAAGAAATAAATAAATAAGAAATACTACTAAGCATTATCGCACTATTGAAAGGTGAAGACGATGATACACTCCAGGTATTAACGAGGTAGAAACACACGATTATGTGTCACGATAGCACTTAAAATGTATCAACTAGGAATAATTGTTATCAGAAGAAACACAGAATCTCTTTAATGCTGTACAACGTATACAGAAAGATGAGATTAAAGCTGTCGACACGGTTCAAATTACCAGCGTTGTAGAGACTCGCGTAACTGAACTGCAATTGAACTGCTTCAACAAAGGAATAAGGGGTCATAGAAGAAAACTTCATAAACAGTAGAAACCTAATAAGAGATTTGAAGATAAATATATATTGAAACAGCTCAGTTCCCAATTTTAGTATAGAAATATACTAGCCATTAAAATGCATCAACTTATTCACAAAAAAAACATTTTTCACCAGCTTTAATATTACAAAGCTATTTGAAACAAAACCATGAAAAGTTATAATTAACATTTAAAAAACATGATGTTATAATATTATAGTAAATTTATCTATTAAACTCGTCAACTGACAATTATTTTACATACATTTATCAACTTTAACATTATGCGTTTTTCCTTTTTCTTACGAGATATACCTTAGAAATCATTCTTACTCGATTGATCGTCCCCTCCCTCCATTCCTAAAACTAAATAACCAAAGTTCTACCCCATTTGAATGTAATTACGCCATATATTTCGTAATTTGAATCAAATTCAATGTGATTATATCAAAATATTTCATAATTTTATCAAAATTTAATGGTCCGACGATACAATCCCATCTTCTCAGACTTGAGCCTGAAATTAAAAGGAACGAAAAAAGCCACATGCTCGCTTTTATATCAAACTTTAATGCCTTTCTACTTATCGATCATAATGAATTTTTGATTATTAGATCATAATGAAATTTTGTTTCATTATGATCTAAATTCAAGCATAATTTTAATGTAGTAATCGCACAAATTTTATTTATATTAAGTAAGATAGGTTCAATTTTAAGAAAGTGCTGATTGTCAAATTACTTTTTTTTGGCTTCATCGCACTTATTGTATCGTCAGCAAATTTGACCAAATGTTGTTAATTTTTTTTTAAATAAGGAATTATATCTACAAATTGTAAATTTGGATGAAAATTCAATGAAACCGACTATTCTACAAAAACCCAACATTTTGGTTAATTTCTCGCTCTCTGATTGGTCGGCTGACCTCAACAATAAGATAAATCGAAAACATAGCGGAAATTCTTTTTATTTTTCTTTTCTAGTTTTTCCATTTAGCGAGAATGGGTAAATTTTTTAATCTTTCCTAATCTTTATTAATCCGGTCTAATCTTTCCCCCCTGGCGTATTTTCACGTATAAAAATCTTATTTATCGAGTATTAATTAGAATAGTTTAGGTTTCATCGTTGTATTTGTGATCATTTTGAGGCATAAAGTTGATTTTTGTTGTAAATAGTCCACACGTTAGTTTTTTTATTAAAAGGTACTGCATAAATATCATTTAAGTCAAAAATCTGATCTTTAAAAATAACGTTATTCATAATAAATAGATTTAATATTTAATTTATTTTAAATAGTTCTAAATGTTTAATTTATTTAAAAGTAAATGTAATACATTAAGATAGAGGTAGAATATGTTATTAAATTGATTTTTTTTCTGAACGATCCGACTTTTATGTAGTTTCCTTTATTATCGTTTAGGTATCTCGAGGGATAAATGGCACAAGCGCTGCAAGACCGGGGGGCGCATGAGCCAGGTGCATAAGAAGCGAAAATATGAGTCGGGCAGACCCGCTGCTAATACTAAGGTTTAAACAATTATTTAGTAAAAACATGTAAAATGTATATAATAATGTGTTGGGTTTCATTTTCCATCGAAATTGCGGCTGACATTCGGTTTCGCACCTCACCGACTTAGAGGTTGAGATGGTTTAGGGTTAGATTTTGGGTTTAGATTGTAACTAGAGTCAGATTAGGGTTAATGAGACGGATCAGGCGCAGTTTGCAGTTATTTTCAGAGAATTTAGCTGATTTTTATCTGTAAACAATCGCCATTTTTTGAGAATTAAAGAAACACTGTTAAACATAAAAAAAATTTCCAAAAATGTTCGATGTAGTTCGAATTTCGCGATGAGGCTTGATCTTATTATATTCCTGATCCTTTCGTACATATATCGTCTTATTTTTGTCTTAAAAACTTCATGAGGTGCGTAACCGAAGTGGACCCGAAATTGCTTAATATCTGATCAAGAATTACAATTATTTCATTGGATTTAACTTTTTAATCCTTCCTGCTTACTACTTGTCTTTTTTAAAAGCAGCTTTATGAAAGCATCTTTTACAAAAGCGCATTTTACTAAATCTACTTTGAATGATTTTTATATTTATGGTATTAAAGTTGACACTTATAACTCGTTTTTGATTATATTAATAAATTAATAATAATGTACTAATAATAGAATGTAATACTGATTGAATGTAAATTTTTATAAGCAGAATGATGAATTGTTGTGAATCCTGAGGATTAGTGAATCGTTCCGTTTTGGACGATTTCATTTTTCTTTTTACCGTGATTATCATGTCATAGTTACTCTGACTGCTTTTGTTGTTTTTTAATTTTTATTATCAGGAAAGAAATTGTCATTGTTTACTCGACAATTAAGTAGGTACCCCGGAAAAAAGGCCTCGAATACATTAACCAGAAAATACTATCAATAATTTAATCATTCTGAACTTAATCTAACTCTACAACTAATCCTTATCCGTATCCTAACCCTAAAATTAACTCGGGGCCGTTTTGACGAGTATCTATGTTTACAATTTTATTTCATATGCTTAATGAAGCAACAGCCAATGTTTTGATATTCTAGTTTTATCATTTTTTTTATCTTGGTTGTATCGTTATTTTGATGTAGTAAAAGCGATGCATTTCTGGATTTGTGTAATATATATAACTTGATATATGTATATAACTTTGAATTTCATTAACATCTTAATTGAATGCGAGTGATTTTGACTCTGAGTATACACAGCATAATGCTGTATTAGATGAAATTCCTTCTGGTATACTGCAGATTAATCGTATATCCTATACTTATTGTAAGTTATATTATTATAAGTTATATTTTTTCTATATGAATGTTGATGATAATTTTGGCACATTTTTTGTTGCAGTTGGGGGCGCGTAGAATCCATACAATTCGTACCAGGGGGGGTAACAAGAAATACCGCGCCCTGAGACTTGACACGGGGAACTTTTCCTGGGGGTCGGAATGTGAGTGTAACCGAAAGATTGATTTATATATTTAATGTAAATTATAAAATAATCTATAAATATATACTGATGTAATTTTTACTTATTACAACTGTGCTGCCGGGAAAATAGCGGACGCAAATTTACTGGCTAGAATTACGGTTAGGATTACAATTTGGCTTAAGGTTAAAGGTTAGACTGTCGGTTGTTTTTGCAATGGATTTTTTCAACGAATCAACAGCGATCTATTTTTTCTATTTCGTCAAAATCTGATTAATCTAAAGTTGCGTAGACTCTGTTGTTAAGATTTAATTGATATTCAATTAAGATTCGATTCAGATTTAGTTAAGTTTCAATTAAGTGACATTTTTGCGTTTATTTAGCGATCACGAAGAAAACTCGCGTCCTAGACGTTGTCTACAATGCCAGCAACAACGAGCTCGTTAGAACCAAGACCCTTGTCAAGAACTGTATCGTTGTGATCGACAGCAGCGCGCATAGGGCGTGGTACGAAGCGCACTACGCGCTGCCGCTCTCGCGCAAAAAGGGAGCTAAACTGGCGAGTGGATATTGAAAGATTTTAGTTTTTGATTTTATTTATGGAGTGAAATGATAATATTGCATTGGTTAAATTTGCGTCGGTTTTGTTTATATCATCTTGAATGTTTGCTGGAAATTCGAGTTTTTTTGTTAAGGTTAAGGTTTAGCGTCACATGTTACCATATTATGTTAACGATGCCGAAGATGTAGCTGTCAATGTAAGCATTTTTCTAAAGTTTAGTTTAACATGTCGATTACCATATTACAATGATGTCTCAGATGTAGCTGTCAATTTAAGCGTCTTATTACTACTAGGGTGCAGCAAGTCAAGTTTAACATCTGGATTATAGCGTTATACGATGTCAGTTTTAGCTGTCAATTTAAGCGTCTTACTAAAGAATGCAGCGAGATAGAAAAATACTGAACTATCCGAGATTCGAACCCGGACCCGTCGAGTCCGAATCCAGCACTCTGACCATTCTCTAACGAGCCTTGTTTAAATAACGCTTCGTTGTGAATGTCTTAGACGCCTGAGGAGGAAGCGAGATTGAATAAGAAGCGTTCCAAGAAGACGCAGAAGAAATATGAGACCAGAAAGAAAACGTCGAAAGTGGAACCGGCTCTGGAAGAACAGTTTGCCACTGGGAGGCTAATCGGTCAGTAGGATGGATGTTTTAATTTGTTATAGGTTTAAAATCTGTCCAAGCATGGGATACAGAGATTACTTGGTTTGCTAGGATGGATGTTTTAGTTTGTTATTGAAGGATTAGCGAGTTAATATAGCTAGGAAGACGCAGTCTTCTTGTCTGCGTCTTCTTGTTAAATTATTAAATTTTTTATTTATTTTTCATTAGTTTTACATTTGTTTTGTGAAGAAAATAGTTTAGAATTTTTTTAAATTTCTATCGATTGACTATTTAGTATATTTGGTAGTTTAGGCTTATATTGTGAGGTAAAAGTTTGGAATTTGCTTTTAATTTTGATTGAATGAAGAGTCCTAATCGTAATAAGTTTGGGTTGTCTTAGAAGGGCGCGATTTTTTTTGTATCAAAAAAAGCAGAATGATGAATTGTTGTGAATACTGAGGATTAGTGAATCGTTCCGTTTTGGGCGATTTCATTTTTCCTTTTTTTTATATGATTATCTTGTCATAGTTACTCTGACTGCTTTACTAGTGTTACGCGTTTAACATCACATCAGCACAAAGAGTCAAATTTATTGATGAATAATTGATTGATAAATATTACGATTATACAGTTATGATTATATGATTATTAATGATTATATCATAATCATTATTATAATCATTATAATGATTATATATAGGAGTTTTTAATGATTGTAATGAGTGAACTTTGAAATATTGATAATTTAAAATAACGCTCAGATTATTATGTCATGTTAGTCCACTGTAGATTTATTTTTATTTATAAGTTAATTGATTTACTAATTGGCTAATTTGAATTTTGAAAAGACCGATATTATTTATATATTCAATGGTATACTTTAACTTTTATTGGCTTGTTTTGCAAACTTTTGAAATATAATTCTACTGATAGTATATTCTATTGATAATAGTTTTATATGAAAATTACACTTGGCTTTGATGTATTCTAAACCTGTTTCACACACTTGATATTGTGACTGATCAGTGTCAGCGATTCATTTAAAACAGCAGGAAGATAAAACGCGTGACTTCTAGTGCTGTCGTAGATTATATGACATTCTATGGCAGTCCCGTTAGTCGCGAACATTTGACGTTTTAATGCGTTCGTTTGAAAGTTTAAATCTTGCTGATAACATGTGGTCAGTTTATAGTCAGTAAATCGTAGTTGTGGTTTATGTTTTGCATTGAGAGTTTGAGATCTTTTAATTCTCCTTTTTAAGATTTAGGTTTTCTGGTATTTCAATGATATTTTTTATACGATAGTTTTGTTGATATACGTAGCTTTTATGTAAAACGACTCTGTTAATTCATTTAATAACTCTAAATTTATCCCTAATGCTAGTAGTTAACCTAACTTCAATCTCAAATCTAACTCGATTCCTATCCCGAAGATTTCATTGGGGTAAAAAAATTGGGGCCATTTTGACAGGTCACGTTATAATTGAATTAGTTTTTACATTGTTGTACATATAATTGTGTATATATAATACACCTTACTCGGTTGTATTATATATAAAACCTGTTTCACACACTTGATATTGTGACTGATCAGTGTCAGCGATTCATAGAAAACAGCAGGAAGATAAAACGCGTGACTTCTAGTGCTGTCATAGATTATATGACATTCTGTGGCAGTCCCGTTAGTCGCGAACATTTGACTTTTAACGCATTAGTTTGAAAAGCTTAAATCTTGCTGATAACATGTAGTAGGTTTATATGCAGTAAATCGTAGTTATTGTAATCGATTGCTTTTGTCAGAGGTCTGCAGTTTAGTACTCTGGAAATAACTCCGAATACGTAAACCTGACAAAATTGGCTACATCAATTCATGTAGTATTCGATCACTGTGATATTTTAAACTTAAATTTCAGGCACGAAATAGCCTTTATGTGCTGCTAAACAACACAGAAACAAGCCTTAACTTCAGCCCTAACTCAAATACTAACCCCAGCTATGACACTAAGAATTAAATCTTGATATGTCGTGGGCCGTTTTGACTGGTCACGCTGAAATTGAATTGAATTCGTTTTTACAGTTTTATTTTACGCGTTTGTGTATTCTAAACCTGTTTCACACACTTGATATTGTGACTGATCAGTGTCAGCAATTCATAGAAAACAGCAGGAAGATAAAATGCGTGACTTCTAGTGCTGTTGTAGATTATATGACATTCTACGACAGTCCCGTTAGTCACGAACATTGGATATTTTAATAATTATTAAAATCGTATTGCAAATGATGTCGAAAATAATGCAACAATTTTTGAATATTTACAGTTGCAATTGTTTTGTTAAAAGAGTATAATAGTCTCACTTTTGTAATAATAAATGAACAAGTTCTCATTACTAAAAGGCTTTTTGTGCTGATGTGACGTTAACAAGTGAATATAACCACAAGAAATCATTGCCAGCTTGTGTTTATAAAGTTTTGATCGAATAATCTTTGATTATGTTTTGATCTATGTTTTGATTATGGTGTATTTTGATCAAACTTTTTAATGACGCTGTTGTGACTTTTTGAAATAAAAGTATTTCGTTGTACTGTTTTATGCTATTGTTACATTTAGAACTAAAGTATCTTGTACTGTTTTTAGATTGAGAAATAAAGATATTCGCTTGTACTAGTTTGACACCATTATGACATTTAGAAATAAAGTATTTTTTTGTACTGTTTTTCAGCGTGCATCTCATCACGCCCCGGTCAAACCGGTCGTTGCGACGGGTATATCTTGGAGGGGAAGGAACTGGAATTCTACCAGAGAAAGATTAAAGCCAAGAAGGGAAAGTAAGAAGTTGAATAAGAAGATGCCATCTTTATTAGCGGAACAATTGAACTGGCTTTGATCGTTAAATGTTGGCCGACTAGTTTTGGAATGTTTAGAAACTCAAGTTGGGAAATATTTACGTTGAAAATGTTTGTGAAATAATAAAGATTAAGATTCCACTCTTTACGCGTTTAATTTTCTATGAAAATATTTTGCAGAGAAAACCATTATTATATTTAAAAGTAAACAAACGGTGTTTAGAATTGACTAAATGTTTTTAGTAAATCACAAGAATACAATCTCATATTTAGTCGAGATACCAGAGTTATTTTAAACCGTAAGTATGGCAGAAAAATCAATTAAATAGGGACCATCTCAAAGAAATCTCTCTAGTTACAAACTATGCCTAAATTATATATGGTCTAAAAATAAACATTGTAAATATAATTAGACGGCATAATATGTTAAATTTTTAGCATTAATAAATCAACGAATATATTTGATTTGAATAAATAACTTTGAATAAATGAGTTTGATTATAATAAAATTACCGCTTTAATAATACTAGCGAAACCCGGTTAATATGCAATTTAAATTCATTATGAATAGTTAGTACATGACAATAGTATTAATAACAAAAATTGAGCTTATTAAACGCAAACGCAATAACTTAATATGTATAACAGTCATACGCAAAGGCTCTGATAGTTTAACTACAGAATAAGCGTCTTGCTAAAGGGTGCAGCAAGCGAAAGAGAATGAATACTTAACTGGCCGCAGAATTACGCGTTTTGATAAAGAGTGCAACAAGTTGTAGTTATAGTTTCTGAAGAAAGACTAAAATTATTATGCCGTAAATAGATGAACATATAAAGAGATTGTTAATGAGAGATAATCCAGATCTCCCCTCCCCTCCCCCCTCCCTTTCATAATAAAATCACATAAATGTTAAACAGAAAAACACCTATAAGAGCATCGATATACACAAAAAACAGATTAGTTTATATAATCTGCTTATATTATAGTTTATATAATAGTTTATATACAGTTAAACATATAAACAGATAAACATACAGATAAAATCTAACAATTCAATGAGGGAGAGAGGGAGGGACGGAAGGAGGGAGGGAGGATTCATATAAGAATCTACAAGAATTTGAAGTAGTATACGAATGGAAGCAGGAAATGTGGGGGGGGGGGGGGGGGGGGGGGGGGGGGGGGGGGGGGGGGGGGGGGGGGGGGGGG
>JAQIXG010005590.1:0-11278 GCA_034700105.1 Oconnorella tubifera | reverse complement strand
TACCCCCCCCCTCCCCCATGTCCATCAAACCAGATCTACCGAGAATCATTTCTGACTGGCGGCTAAAAATAGCAGCATATTTTTTGCGGCAGATTATATTTCAAAACGCCTAGGCTTAATTGCAGATTTTCAATGCTGATGTGACTTGATAGATTTAGAACTCTCTATACTGACAGACAACTTGATGATCTGCACCCTTTAATAATATTATGCTATCATAAATCAAGTTGAGGCATTTCACAAGTTTCTGTGATTTAATCTATAAACTGAATTCTGTATCCTAGTTAGTGGCTACCTCAATCATGAACAGCTCTGGAGTGTACCTTAAATTAAGGTCGAATTATTAATCATTAAGAAATTATGTTTGTTATTGATTCTAGATAAATCACCCGCACCCCTGAATTACTCGAATGATTTTTTATTTCATAAATTCAGAGCTGCATTGATTCAAGCAAAAAAAGAAAATAATATTTACATTCTGGACCATTTTGTCTCGGCTCTTATAACATTAGAGGTATAAGATAAATATAAGTGTCGCTTCATTCTGTTCACTTTATAGATTAGGATGAATAAAGGCATCCAGGCATAAAGGCACAATAAGGCCTGGAGTGTGCCCTCTACTGTGCCTTCTTGTGTGCCCTGGACTGTGCCATCTACTGTGCCTATTAGCATATGTATTGTGGTATGCCCTGCAGTGTGCCCCTGGAGAGGTGTGCCAACTAGTGTGCCCCGTTATCTGTTCTATAATGTGCCCTCTAGTAGGCCTATGCCCTCTATTATGCCCCGTAATGTGCCATGTAATGTGCCCCATGTATGCCTTGATATGTTACACGTACTCCGCCTCAGAAATCCATCCATCAGCGCATCAGCTTATAATATGCTTCACATTAACATCACTGCCTCACTTGACGTTTTACCCCTCTATCAGTCCCCCCCTCTGAGGGGGAGTGTAATCCCCCCTCTGAGAGAGGGAGTGCAAAAACATTCCCCCCTCAATTTCTGAAGATTCTGTGATCCCCTCGTGTTGTCTATCGGCTTAATCAAATCATAGCAAATCATTTCAATGATTTAATAAATGATTTCACGTCAATTATATGATTTGGGCAAAGTTTATTTTAATTTAATTTTTCTTTGTTGATTCAAATTCAAATTTATTTTATCATTAAATCGTATATAATGATATAATTTATAATTATATAAGCGTTAAATTAATCAAATAAATAGTAGCGGGAAAATAAAAGAAATAAAGAAAATAAAGAAATAAAACAATAAATAGAGTTCAGTATGCTCAATTATACAGATTCAGTTTCACTTAATTGTACAAAATATGTAATCATGATATTAATATAATACTATTAATATTAATAGCAATTAAATATTAGTATAATATTATTCATTTTGTTAATAAGTTTAACCACATTATACAAGTTTTAAAACATATAAATGTATCTTTTTCAAACTTTAACCACACTCTATTAAAAGATACAGATTGCATACAGTCATAATCAATTTCTGGCCGAGTCAAGAGTAAACTGATCTTCTTTAAGAAATAAATCTTGATTTAAATCTCGGCTTATTATTGATGATCAGCAATTCAATCTCAGTGCTTGGATCAAACTCTGATTATTTCTTTAACAGAATCTGAGGGCTGACCAAGAGTATTTTATTTATTTCCCGAGGGGGGAGGGAGGGGTCGGGGGAGAGACCTGAGTGGCTCGGGGGGTAGACCCTGAGCGGGTTGGGAGGTAGATCGGTTCTGACGGGAGGCGAGGGGGAGGGGGACAAGCTCCAGATGTGTACAGTACCAGATTGAGGGCACTGGGTATCAATTTAATCGTCAGAGTATCGATAATAAAGTTTGCGGCAAAGATGCCAGAGGCACTTAATGAGAAACAGATTGACATAGGAAAACCGATGGGAGGGGGGGGAGGGGGGATAAGGGTTACAGAAACAGTTTGTTTCTGTAACAGAACTTCTTTTCTTGTAAACTAAGAAATTCTAAGCAGAGGCGAACAAATGTTATTTTGCAGCGGATTTTTCATCGATTTAATTTAACATTTCTTATTCAAAACACAAATGATTTTTATTAAAGATGATATGAGTTATTTTAGGGTTAGAATTCCGTTAGTCTGATATTTAAGACATCGTTTGAGGGTTAGAGTCGACTTATGAAATAAAATGCCATTTAAATATAAAAACCATATTATCAATATTATAATGTCACAATAGAAAATATTTCACAAAGAAGATTTCACACTAAGCTTTACACACTGCTACTGTTTTATTGATAGCAAATATAATAGCAATACAGTCTGTACATTACAACACTTTTTATCAAAGATATCCAAATAGAAATAAATTAACTAATTAACTAATTCTTATCTAGATTATGTATTTCAAAACAGTAATGCAATAATAAAAATTCAATAAAAATTTAATAAAATATATTAAGAAATCCTTTAAAATATAAAACTTGTTAATAAAATAAATAGTAGCCTACAGATTTTATCAATAAAATAACATATTCCTGTTATAAAAATTCTCTCTCGTTCATTTCACTTTGCTAAAACAGTGTGCGAGGAGGAGCGTGCGAGGGGGGAGAGTGCGAGAGGTGTGTGAAGAGTGTTAAAGGTGGGTCGGAGGTGAGAGGGAGGATAGAGAGGGCAAGACGGGAGGGAGAGAGAGAGAGAGAGAGAGAGAGAGGGGAGGGAGAGGAATGCCGACTTTATAATACGAATGAATGAATAGCTGCAGTGTTCATTCGACTTATAATAAGTATAGGCACTCGAGTGTTGTGTTTATTATAAGATATGCTTGACTGTATCGTATAGAATTAGAACGAGCGATAGAGTTTTATTATAGAAAGAGAATACAGTAGAATCTGTTTATAGTGTATATTGTTAATATTTCGTTTTTTAAGATTGCTTGTTACTATTTGTTTAATATTACTCTTTCAATATTGTTAGATATGATCAGTTTTGATATGATTTGATATGGTGGAGTTTGATACAATTATACGATATATGTTGTAAAATGTAACAGTAGATCTATTGCTCTTTTAGATTGATAGTAGACCCTAACCCTAATCCTACTGGATATTTATTAATATATTGCTTTAAATTCTAGTTACGAGGTTAATTTAAGTTTTTGTTAACTCTAGTTTCAGTTTAGCGATTTATATTCGGCTAATTGTAATAATTATCGATAATAGATTGCATGAAATTGTAATCTCATTTAAATGAATGTGTTGTGTTAATAATATATTAATAATAATTTAATACTAACTAGGCCCTAGTTTTAATTTGATTTAGGTCAAGAGTTATACAGATTTTTTTGTATACGATAATTTGTACACTCGCATTTAGTGTATCGATAGTTTATCTGCTATTGTTTCGTGGTATACCCTAACCTGAACCTAACCATATTCCTAACCTAACCACAACTCTAATCGTAATCAGAGTATAGGAAATACGAAAAGCCAATGTACAATATTTTGTGTATTAAAAGTCGTAATACGTAAGTCGTATTAATTGTCGTAATACCATTTTACAATGTGTTTTATTTTCAGCGATGATACATATAATTATTGTTTCAATGTCTTTGTTATTTAACGATTTTAATTATTGCTTACTTTTTATGGAACAATAAACGCTTAATATGAAGAAAAAAAGAATTTTAATCTAATGTGCTCTATATCGACAAAATCGGATTACTATATTTCTATTTATCATTAATTTTTACAAATATAACGTTTCAGAAATAAACGATGAAAGTAATCAATCTTTTACCACTGGTAGTTGTTATGTTCAATTGCAAACAATGCTTGTCCCAACTGAACGTCTACAGCGCCCCCCGGGGCAAGTGCGAGAGGGTCACTATGCCCCTGTGTACTTCGATGAAGTACAATCTCACCCAGATGCCCAATTTAGTGGGGCACACGAATCAGAAAGATGCCGAGTTACAGATTCACGAGTTTATCCCTCTTATTCAGTTGGGTTGCTCGAAATTGTTGACTTTTTTTCTCTGTTCACTGTATGCCCCAATGTGCACAGAACAGGTTGGAAATAGATTTAAACTTTAGATATAATAGTAATTGATTGTTTACATGATATATTTATTAATATTTTAATTTAATTTAATTCTTGTACTTATTGTATTCGGGTTAGGGTTAAGGTAAGGATGACGCTTTCTCTTCCTAAAGCAATAAGTACTTATTGTACGTAATGCTTTTCTTTATGTAATCTGTGCACATTGTGATGGTCAGTTAGTAGTCCATTCTCTTGGTTAATGGTCAATCATAGTCAGCCGACTGGCATCCTTTTTGCAGAAACCCACAATTATAAACATCACAAATATTATTTGACTGACTTATCGTTAAAACTTTATATCAAACTTAATGGTCACAATTTTTTAAACAAATCATTTTTGACTATTGTTTCTAAAAATTTTTAATTCACCAAACAACTGGCAGTTATAAATCAGTTAACATAGAGCAATTTATGAACTTTCCCTCCAGGTGGACGACACAATGGTGATCCCTCCTTGTCGGTCCATGTGTCTCGACGTTCGCTCCCGCTGTGAACCCGTCTTGAAGTCCTTCTTCCTGTCCTGGCCTGCCGTCCTCGACTGCGGCAAGCTCCCGGAGAAGAACGACCGAAGCAACCTCTGCATCGATGCCGACGTCGACGGGGAGGAAGACGGGCTCCTCAAGCCCCCCGGGGGCCCCCCCAAAGGGGAAGATATCCCGGGGGGGCTGGCGAGCAACCCCGAGCTTATAAAACTTATGGAGGCGCTGCGAAATGAAGTTAGGGGGTCGACTGTGGGGTTTCCCCCCTCGTTGAACGGGTATGTCAATTTGGGGGCGAGAAAATGGGAGGAGGGGGAGGGGGAGAGGTGTCCGCATAGATTTGTGGAAGTGGGGGTGGGGGTGGGGGGGAGGGGTAATTTGAGCGCGTCGTGTGCCCCTAGGTGCGGGTTGGATGTGATGTTTAGAGCTGAAGATAAACGGTCAGTGAATTCAGTTTTTATTCAGATAAATATAATTCAAAACAATTAAATTCTAATTAAGCAAGAGATAAATAATATCTAATAATAAAATTTATACCAAGTAATATAGTAAATGTATAAAATAATGTTGCATATATAGTATTATACTGTATATAAATGAACTGTATAGTATACATAGGCTTATATTAGTAAATCGGTCAACTTAATAAATGGTGCAGCAGTTAGCGAAATAGTGAGCACCCATGGGACTCAAACCCTGACCCTTTGCATCCAAATGCTGCTCTCTAACCACTTTTAGTACTTGCTTAATTTATTAATCTATCAGTCAACTACTGAATTAATTAATAAATCCTTAATTGGTATCTATCTCTCAGATTTGCCCAGACCTGGATGCTTGTCTGGTCGACCATCAGTTTTATTTTCTCTACCACCACTGTCATAACTTTCTTCATAAACACATCACGCTTTCGCTACCCAGAGCGCCCCGTCATTTTTCTCTCCCTCTGCTGCGCCCTCTACAGCGTTTCCTACATGCTCAGGGCCGCGGCGGGGCCCGAGGCCGTCTCCTGTGACGCCCATCGCGCCCAGGCGCCCTTCCTAATCCAGGAGGGCCTGGAAAGCACTTGGTGTATCATCGTCTTTCTGATTTTGTATTTCTTTGGAATGGCAGCTTCGATTTGGTGGGTCATTCTGACGATAACTTTTTATTTAGCCTCAGGGAGGAAGTGGGGGAGGGAGGCCATTCAGGGGCTGAGTAGTTATTTCCATCTGGCGGCCTGGGCGGTGCCTTCGGTTAAAACCATCGTGATTTTAACGTTAAGGAGGGTAGACGGGGAGGAACTGACGGGATTATGTTTTGTGGGAAATCAAGACCCCATGGCTTTGCTGCCTTTTGTAATTTTACCCCTTTTGGTTTATTTAGTAATAGGGACGGGGTTCATTTTAGCGGGGTTCATGGCGATGTATCGCATCAGGGAAGATCTCAAAATTGACAACTCGTGTAATGGGGGGATGATTAATATACGCAAGCTGGAGAAACTGATGGCGAAAATTGGCATCTTTGCTGTTTTGTACACGGTGCCCGCGATTTGCGTGATCGGGTGTTTGTTTTACGAGTTGGTTAACATGAGTGGGTGGAGACGGGGGGCCTTAGACACGCCTTGTAGGAAGGTGGAAGCGGGGCTTGAGGCAGGGAAGCTGGATTGTGCGCTTGATCGATCGATTCCGATAGTAGAAGTTTTCATGTTGAAGATTTTTATGTTTTTAATCATCGGGACAACAAGCGGCATGTGGATATGGTCCCCCAAAACGATCCACACGTGGCGAGACTTTTTTGCGAGGGCTCTGGGGGGCGGGTCCACGGCGAGAAGGAAACAAAATATCGAGTTAAAAACTCAGGGGGGGTGCCAGGTGGCGAACGCCAGGTTTTTACCGCTGGCCCCCTACCCGGGAGGGAGGGGGAGGGGGGTGGAGGGGGAGGGAATTCATTTCGTGGGGGATAATGACTGTGGAACGCACGGGCAGAGAACGTGGAGGAAATAATGTGTATTTGAATATGAGATATTTGACTTAATTATTTGTCAGAATGAATTGTAGGATATCATTGTAATGTTAAATAAACTAGGTCATGCATATGTAGAATCAAATGTAATGTATAATGATGCGTGTGGATTGTATGAAGCAGTGATATTGGATATTGAAAAAGAATTTTTGTAAAAGGATTAAATAATTAGACTGTGTTAGATTTTTAGTATTCAGTACTTATATACAAACGAATTATATCATCGCTCTGTCTGTATGTCTGTCTGTTAGGCTCTATCTGTCTGTCTCTGTATCTGTCCGTCTCTCTGTCTATTGATAGGTATACATTGCAACGTAGACTTTTTATATCATTATTATTATCAGCAATATTTGAATAATTTGTAACCTTATTATTGCATTTATTGAATGGTCATGATAGTATCTATAGTATCAGATAATTATGATTGTATTTGTTCTCTTTTTTATCTGACTATTTAAAATGCGCCATTTATTTTCATTATTTTATTTTTCATTTCGTTAAACAATTATGCAAATAACTATTTCTACATTTTATTCTATTATAATATATTATATACAATATAAGTTTCTATAAGTAACATTATAAGTTTCTTATCATTACTTGAAATTATCATCAATCAAATAAAAAACGCTTAAAAAGCCTATGAATGAAATTTATTGTGTAATTTAAACTAGACGAATAATGAAGAATGGTGGTGGGGGGTGGGGTGGTGGTAGAATCACCCCACTCCCCCCCACTCAACACTTATATATATATACTAATGAGATATCTTTTCGTACAACAATCGGTCAATTGTTGCGTTTGTTGCTTTTACTGTCGAAATACTCGCACTTGACGTCTCACGAGGGGCTCTTATCGACTCGTATATGTTCAAGGGGGCCGCAAGGCGGTGAAATAAGAGGGGGCCCGCTAGGAGAGGGTTCAGTAGTAGAAGGCCTCTAGGAGGGGCTGAAGTTTGACAGGGGTGTCGATAGAGGAATGGGGGGGGGGGGGTAGAAGAATATTCCGCTACACTCGAAAAGTAAATTTATCTTGTCGATATTTTAATAAAATGAAGGGTTAATAACTGAATCCATTAGAATTATTAACCCTTATTAATTATGTGCAGTATTTAATTTATGTTTACTAAAACTCTTTTTCTTCATTATTCGTCACAAGAGGAGGAGGGGGAGTTAACAGTAAACTAACCATTAACACTAAAATATAATTTTATTGACAATGGGGAAGGTAGGGGAGTTATAGGCCAACAACCTCCCACCATCATTGATTATGCCATTGAATGTTTTAAATAATAAAACAACATTTGCATCGTCTTGACACGATATAAGTTAACGTAATTATTCTAGTGTAAAAATGTCATAAAATATTTGACAATATTCAACTGTCAAACTTTTACGTCGTATTTTAATTAGTCGCGAAGTCGAAGCTTTAGAAATGCGACTGAACTCACGACACAGAGTTAACTATAGGTAACGTACATAATTAGGGTTAGTTGCGCATTTAACGTTCAGTTGAACGTCGACAGACTACATCAATGTAGACTAAACAGATCTCAGAGATAACACGATCGTTAACAAAATGACGTTAAAAGCGCACTTGGTGCACCCGAACTTTGCGTGTTGCACCCCCCCCCCCTTTCCCGCTGCCCCCCCCCCTTATGGCAAAGTTTGGAAAGGTCTGGATATACTGTAAAATCAAAATTTGAAAGTACAAAGATTTCGAAGGAGCTAGCCAATAACAGGCTGGATTTTGGACTTAATATTCGTTACTTTATTTGAAATCGATTTGATTAAAAGTTAAGGTCAAGTTTACATTTCTGGACTAGGGTTAAGATTGTGCTTGAAACTAATTGTGTGAATCGAGTTAGTTAAGGACATGGGTATGTACATATATGCTAGGCGGGGATTGATTTTCAACATTTTGATTAGCATTACATATTAAATTTGGGATTAGGGTTAGAGCTAAGTTTGATGCAAACTGACATTAGTCAACAGTTTTTAAACATCGTCTGATTGAGTTATTCCTTTGAAGAACTCGGGTTAAGATTAGGGTTACATCAAACTACTTTCTTGACTACATTTGAAACCTACATGTCGGGGTTTAGTTTCACATAAATATATTCTAAAAATAGCTAAAATTACTTTTGTCGTACAAAAGCCTATGTACTTTCAAAGATCGCGAGCTGCTCGGTGTCATAATTATTGCGGTCTATACAAGCATAACATAATAAAGTGCTATAAAATGATCGCGTACCAAACATGAGCTCTGTTTAGGTGCAAATAGATTATAACGCTTTGTTTTCATTCTCGATCACCCGCCAAAACCAACACAATGTCTACCGGCGCCATTTTTATTATCATTTCGTCTAACGTAACATTCAAGCACAAAATGTAGAATTTTTATTTTAGAAACGTACACGGAAATTAATATTAATAAAAACTACAAAACAATAAATTAATAACCTCTCAACCCCAATTGGAGGTAAAGAAATACTTTTACTGGTGTCAGTTTTATGTTAAAACCCTACCCCCCCCCCCCCACCTTGTTAAATTTCAACGGTGGTTACATGAAAAAAGTCACTTAATTTTTACAATAAAACTTTTTAAAGAAACAATTTATTGTAAATTGAATATTAATAAATTTGAAATCTAGTTATGACTTTATTCGCTAGGTGACTTTCAACAGCGGTGATAAATTTTTATGCGGACATCTAGCGAATAAAATATTTATTTCAAAATATTATTTTCAATTAAATCGCTGCATGGCTGCTCTATTTGACCATGTTAAGAAATTTTACTTCGATTCAAAATTAAAATTTAATTATTTAAAGCAATAAAAGAATTTAAGCAGGCCGGCAGGGGTGTCATTAGGGTGGGGGACTTCGACCGCTCACTCCGAAATATTCAATTTTTTAGTATCCCAAAAGTCATACAAAATAAAATTACGTCTTGACAACCCCCCCTGCCCTAAGCAAAAAATTAACATCACGAAGAAATAACATCAAAATATTTTTATTTCAAAAATTAAATAATTCACAGCAATATCTGATCTACGAACAAAATACGAAAAAAGTTGTTGATTAAAGTTTAAAATGAAACAACAAGACGACACAGTAAACATTTAAACTGTTAATTAAATAGATTTAAATACAAATGTACAATGATTATTCATATTTACAAATTGGTATACGAATAAAATTGCACACCCGTTTTTTTTGTCGAGGTTAAAATTATTAATACGAATTGTTGTTAAATTATGTTAATGTAAACCAAATATCAAGTAAGCTTCGTGGATACACAAGACCTCGGATTTAATTGATTTGTTTATTAAAGTCACATCAGCACGAAAACGCTATTTAGTTGAACGTTTTTACGAAAATTCCGATAGAGATTACTGATGTGATTAGTATGCTTGGTCTATACTAACTAAAAACAGTTGATGATGATAATAATGATGATAATTATGATGATAAACATTAAACATAAATAACGCAGTTTACAAAAAAATCTAAACAGCAATTAACAGAGAACAAGCAATTAACAGAGAACAATAGACGCCTAACATTTATCAGTAACATTGATTAAATTGACAGTACACAGTAACAAAATTAAATAGTACAGAGAGACGATTAAAATGAAATATGAAAGTACAGTTATTCTAACGGTAAGTTAAACGACAGACAAGTACAGATATAATAACAGTACATAAAGAAATACATTTATATATCATCAAAACGTAACAAAAGTACTGTGAGATAAAATTAAAGTACAGTTTGAATAAGATAACATATTTCAGAGAGTGACATGTAGAAGCTAGTTTATTTGTTGTTTAACGTCACATCAGCACAAAAAAGTAACAGGCAATGGCATTAATTACAAACAAGATAAAGCATAATTGTACGTAGTTTACACAGTAATTCAATGAAAACACAAATCATGTATTGTACTAGTATAAGATCAAAAGTACTACAAGTAATCATAAAAGTACAATTAAAACATAATATAAAGCAAGTACTGTGTTAACATATAGTACAAATTAAAATCCTAGAACGTAACGTTAATCCTAAATGAATCGTTAACACTGCGCGATAATAAATCCTTAACAAAACTTGTCATTAACAAAATAAACAATTAGTTCAAACTTTTCTAATTTATATTATTCTGTAAAACAGACTTGATTTATAACGAAACCTGGAAGCTATAAAAAGGTGTCATTTTTAACCGCAATAAATTCAACGTTCATTAACATTGAATTAAAAGTATAATTTCAAATTTAGAAACGTATTTATCAAGATTTCTAGGCATTAAAAAAGAATATAAAATTGGCAATTGAATTCAGCGTGATGTATAACGATATAAAATTACTACCAGGGTGCCGAAATCGAATAACAAATTCTATCAGTTAAAAAATGTTGCAAATTTTTTTCCAAGAAGAGAAATAATTGAATCTGGTCAACAGTTTGTGGCGAATCAAAAATTTCAATTTCAGGATAGCGAGAAAAATGGTCAAAAGGGGGTCACAAAAAGTAGTCAAAAAAATTAGGATGAATTTTTAAATCCAAGATTCGAGTTGACATTTTATTAGTGAAATCAAATATTAATTTAAATATAAATTGATTTAAATTTAAATGATAAGGGGGAGGGGTTAAAAAACATGGCTAAATAAAAGCTACATAAAAATTGAAGGCGCGATAAAATGATAGCCTCTCTC
>JAQIXG010005589.1:0-11280 GCA_034700105.1 Oconnorella tubifera | reverse complement strand
CATTATACTAACTTTAAGTTAAAGTATATACAAGTATGAACATTATACTAACTTTAAGTTAAAGTATATACAAGTATGAACATTATACTAACTTTAAGTTAAAGTATATACAAGTATTATATACTAACTTATAAGTATGCTATAGTAATTTTGTGCATGAAATACTAATAGCTGTTTTAAAAGAGATAAGACATTAAAAATAATAGAAAATTCGAGATATGAATCTATATTTATAACTAGAGTCAATTGTTCATATTAATTATATATATGTTATCAAAGTGAATTTTATTTGTGACGTAGCAAATACGTACATTTAATTAGACCATGACGCAATGACAAAAATTATGAGTCTTTAAATTATGCATTTTATAATTCTTGTAAGGAGCACGCTCTGCAGAAAAGAAAGCTATTTTAGCTTTTCACGTCGTTTTCTCTGCAATTATATCTTCTTCAACTTAGATTTTCTCCACATTATACACATATTTTTTCTATTATACACTAGTTTTATTTTTTACGCTTTAGCATGACTGCACGATTCACTAGACTTTGTGGATAACTTTCTATTTGATTGAATTTTTTGCTGGATTGAAGCACAAAATCTACGGGTTTTACCCGGCAAATTTTAAAAATTATTATCTTTAGAAATATTCAGAAATGAATTCTTCGACTAAACTGAAACAATTTGTCCTCATAAAGGTTATACGGACAATCTACTATTATATTATGATAGTAGATACTTTCATACCAGACCATTAACTTGTTCTTCTTTTTTAGCACTGTTGTTATAGGTTACATCGTCTCTATTTGTCAAAGTAAGAAAAATTTTGAAAATTATTTTACATTCAGAAAATAGCGAAAAAATTATTTAATTCTTATTTTTCTATCATGGCAAACCATTATGATTGTTTCGATAACGATTTGAAGAAACATTTTTATTTTCATATAACAATTGAGAAAAGTCGCAAAAATTCATCTTATGACATTGTGAGTTCGTCTGCTATAGGTAAAGAGTTAAACTTCAAACATGACTTATTCTATACCTATTCAATTTTTTATTTAGTATTTTTTTCGAATTCTTTTGCACAGTATACTTCCTTAAATGCTTTAATTTCTTCTTGCCATCATCATCTTTATCTTTGTTTTCTTCTCTTGAAAAATCAACAATGGCTTGAACCCAAACATTATCATCGAAGCTTGTGATCGAATTGATTGTAGTTCTTTCTGAGAGATCAGTGTCTTCACTCATGTCCATGTTTTCTTCTTTTGAGAAATCGATGATCGCTTGAATCCATGGATCGTATCCTGTGTTAGGATGATATGCTGACGAATTATAGAATTCTTTATAATCACCTTCACCATCTTCCATACTGTAGTCATCTTGATTGAAATCAGATTTTGTATTGCCACTAGAAACTTCGATGTCAGAGGTATTCTCATCGCTGTTTTGACTTACTTTATCTATGGGATTTTGCATATGTCTGTAGTCATTGATTTCGTTTTCATCAATTTCTTGACTTTCTACTATAGATGACCTCCAAGCATTATTATCACGGTCAATTTCTGTTATAAACTCTAATGTTTTTAAATGATGATCACTTAAGCCATTATCTCTTATATTTTCAAGGTTCTCAATATTTGCACCTTGTAATATAACATCTTTCTTAAATTTCTTGCCAAATTCATTTGAAACTTTAATTTCATTGATCTCGTGGTCATGATTTTCAGTGCTGTCAAGTGTAAAGATGTCTGGTTCCTCGTTGCTATCAGTATGCAAAAATCTTGGCTGTTCTTTCATATTATCTAAATCTGTAACAATATATAATTCTGATTAATTTAATTAAGAGTATTTATTACATTTATTAAGATTCATCAAGTAAAATTTACCATATATATAAGTTATTTAAAGTTTCACTGAATCACAAATACTGTAGCAGTGCTTGCTGTGGATTCAATGAAATTGCATTCCGCGAACTAACAGAAGTTAGTTGTTATTTACATAAAGAAAACAATTTATTAGGCCTAATAGGCATAAACATAAACATTACGGAATACTAGACTTTTGAATTACCATAATAATAGCACGGAAATGTACACTAGATGTAATAGTGCATACTCTGATGGTATACTGCATTAATAATTTACCGTAATCTTAAACTTATAAAAGTTAGATAAAAGTGCGAATTATATTCTATAAGATTAATAATCGTCATTAAATTTCACTTACTTGTAGGTGCAGTGGACACAAAAGTCACCAGTAGTCCTACTAATATCAAGCAAGCAGCTTCAAGGTAAAACATTTTGCTGCAAGAATGCCTACTAACTATTGTATATTACTACTCATTTGTGTTACTATTAGAAGATTATTGGAGATAGGCTTATTACTAGAAAAACAAATAAACAATATTGATTATAATAATAAAAGATCTATCATTAATATATTCATTAATAGCATTATTATTTTGTGCTATTTCATGTTTCGTGGTCTAAAATAAGCCTGCGATGGATATTTCATCATCATCGTTTTTTGTCGTTCAAATGTAACGTTCCGAATAAATTCAGATTTTCTGAAAAATTTCTGACGATTTTATTTTAGACATTTAGGCGACTATATGTGTAGGAATAATTAAATTCTTTGTTCACAGATCGATCTTAATTAAAATTATATTAAATTATATTTCGCAATAATAATCAAACAATTACACAAGTTACTTTTTGTTTGTAAAAAAGACTCGTTAGAAATTAATTTTTAATTATTTCAATTTTATTTTTAAACGATGGTTTTAAATCTTAATATTGCAGTACATGTCAGCAATAGACCTACATTTAATATTTTTAAAATCTTTACCTCGATTCACTTTAATGTTAATAGTATTGATGACACAGCCTTTATTTCAGAAACGGTATAAATTATTAGTTAAAACAAGTGCACAAGCTTATCCTAATTAAAGCCTATTCAATCGTTTGACAGTGGCGTAATAAAGGGGTTTAGTGGATGAACCCCCCACCCATTGCAAAAAAGTGATTTTTAAGTGTGTAGAAACTCACTTCAAATATTTCAAAGATCATATAGGCACCGGTCTTACATAAAATGTTACCGGTACACTACCGGTACATAAAATGTAGTATCTAAAGCTGTATTGCCTAAATATTTCGTCACATTTTCGTCACATTTCGTCATAATTTTATGACAAACTTGATCCTTCCCAATGCCCCCCCCCCACCCATTGGTTAGACCATGCTACGCCAATGTTGTTGGGCGTACAGAGATTAAGTTGTTGGATGATTTACCAGTAATTTACTAGCCCTTTAATTCGAGCATTTATTAGTCAATTATTTAGTACGCAGCGAGGGGAAAAGTTAAATAAATCTCTAATGGATAATATTCTGATAAAACTTTGTTGTACGATTGCATGACTTTTAATTATTTAATTAATATAATTTAAAAGACAGTTTTTAAAGTATTTACAAAAAGCAATAGCTATGGGCAAAAATCGCAAAATGTCACAAACAAATATAGAAATTTATATTTTTAAGTCTGCAACATAATATTTAGAAAACATTAGAATATTTAGAAAACAGAATAAACAATATCCTTAAATCTATAGCCTATAAGAAATATTTAAGCCTTGACCCCCCCCCCCCGGAACGAATTCCATGTACATCTCCACCGCTCAAAGTATTTGGTTAAACAGTAATTGTGTAATAATAACAGTAATTGTGTTTACGCTACAGATCCGGTACAGTACGTAGGCCTATTATACAGCTCTTCGCCAATAAGGCTCTAATTAATTTTTAAAAATCAAAGCGCAAGTTATTTTGCTTTATTAGTTATTATGAATTTGACTATGCGGAATTTCCTTGCGACTTTATTTAGCCAGTGTTTACCGTAATAAAAAATTATATACACACTTGCTACAAAATATAAATTATGTCCCGTATAGTTGTAACCACACCGTTACGATCTGATTATCTGACTATTACAATAATTCCAACAACTATAATTTTATCGCAGTTGTCTGGCCTGTCAAAAATAAAGATTTAATTGCTTCTTATAGCTCCCATTGTCTTGCAATAGCCTAACTATTATTAATTAGTTGCTTCATCGAACTGAAAAAAACATAAAAAAATAAAAAATAAATTAAATCTCTTCCCCGCAGATCTCTTATCCCCCCCCCCAAATCCTACTATCGTTTCCTTCCAACCTCCGCCAGACCCCCTCTCCTTTATATCAAAGTAAAGAGAATATATCCAGAAATACGATCTCGGTAGAAGTTTCTATAAAGTTTCTATTATCTAAACGTATAAAAAATAACGATTTCGATCGGAAATTATACTGTTTTTAAAGGTTATTTTTATATGAAATAATTAATGAATTTATCAATAAATTATAATTATCACTATAATTAATCGTTTCATTACTCAAGACTGCGACACAATGTCAATACTGATGTAAAGTATTACAATAAATATTTAAAAAAGTAAGAATCCATGCTTATAATTTTTAACTAACCAACCCATTAGCGTTATGACATTAATTTACTCGTAACTCGTTAATTACATTTAATTATTTAATTCAGTTAACTCTTAATAGTATAATATAGTTGAATGCTAAAAACATTTTATTTTTTATGTAAGAACAGCGATCTTGATTGACATAGAACAGAAAAGAGAAAATTTAAAAAAAAGATTTAAAATTAAAATAGTCGCTCAACTAACAAATGTTTGTTAAAACAAATATGTAAAAATAATATTAAAGAACATATCAGTTTTCCTAAAAGCGACATACAATGAAGGGACTCTTGATAAAAAAGAACGAGACGGTTCATTAGTATCACTACAGACGCTTGAGAAGGATTTTCAACACTTTATCATCTCATCTACAACCAATAGAGGGAACTAGATCGAAGTGTTTCTCTCAATAAAAGTCATCAACCGATGCGCTATTCTTTCATTTTGTGAACAATTAATCGATTCCCTAAGGATTCGAATCTGAAAAATTCATTTTATTTGTGTTTCACATGTTGCGAGGACTGAAAGGCGTAGAAAGCAATGTCCTTAGAGCCATGGAGCAACTGATTGAAATCAGGGATTGTTCGGATTGATTGTAAGGAACTGTACGAAATGCTGTACAAATGAAACATTTCAGAAAAGAATCCAGGCAAAGTAAAAATTTTGGCTTTTCATCTTTGATTTGACTTTCGACGTATTATCGAATCTACAGTATTAAGAAATTTCATTAACGAATAACATTGCAGACGATTTTTAGATTTATTTTACTTTCAAGAAGTCAAAGAAGCTGTTAAACTAAATATAGAAAACGAAAGGACAAATTACAAAATAACGTTTTTGTGCAATTGATGTAAAACGATTTACAAAAAGTAATAAATCGTCAGTCGCACGAATAACGGAACAATCACCTCGTTGACTACGCTGCTGAGACACAAAACCAATAATTATTGAGATAATCTGAAGACTAAAGATTTATGTGAACTAAATAAAAACTAAATTAATGTTAAATATATGTTAACATTTTTAATAATAAATGCATAAACTAATTATTTTTAAAAAATACCTGAATATGTGTTAAATTGATTGAAAATAATGTATTTAAATGCGAATTATATATTTAATATAAATTTGTATACGTTTCTATCTATATCTCTATATAACTATATGATGTTTATACAAATCTGAACCGTTTTCACACTTAGACCCAAAAGTTTTACTCCGGTGGTAGGAAAAACCCTAAAGCCCAGATTTGTGGTGGGAGGAATTGTTCAGCATTAAATGCGAGATTTCAGGAATCACCTCATGTGTAATTTGTACAAAAATTGTCAATATTTCTCATGCAACGCCGGATGCTTTGATAGTCATATATAGTGCATTAATATATACGGCTCTAATAATAATAAATAATTGAAAGAACATAAATTCTCACAGCTACAATATAAAGAATAAGATCTGTCCTGTTATTATATGCAGTTCATTCTAGGTTAGACAAGAGTTATTATGCACAGATTCTGCATGTCTACGCAAATCTATTCTGCGCTGAAATGATCTTGAACAACTACGACAGCAGAATGGCTTGTATCCAGTGTGCTTGCGACTGTGGGTTATGAGGTTCGAAGACTGACTGAAGGCTTTGGAGCAAATCCTGCATATATAGGGCTTTTCTCCTGCAAAAGTTTAAACGTATTACAAATAGTTATTATAATTATTATAATAATCATTATACTAAACTGGAAGGAATTATTATACTAGTTACTAACCGACGGGGGCGGGGGAAAATTTATATTCAGTTTGACTTAACATAAATTCTATATTAAATTATGATTAATATATAATTTATATATTACTTTACAAAATATGTTAACTATGTATTCAGTGCTTAATAAATATCTAACCTGTATGAATATAAGTATGTTTCTTCATGTCAGATTTCTGATGAAATCTTTTACCGCAGTAAGAACACGGATAAGGTCTGAGATCACTGTGAATGAGTAAATGAGTTGACAACGTGGATGATCGCTTAAAACATTTACCGCATTGACTGCACGAGAAACTGCGATCTGATCCACGCGAAACGAGCATCTTAACACTAACCCTATCCCTCAGTCCCTCCTGAAATATTGACTGATTAGAATTGTCTATCTTTTCACTCTCAATTAAGCGAGTAGTTTGATAGAAAGAATGCTGCGCATCGACACGATTCACCTCTTGCCTTAAATTCTGATTATACAACAACGTTTGATCAATAAACGGTCTTATTTCAGATTTTAAATGTGAATTTAAATTGACTTTCAATCTTTCCGATACAATGTCAAAATTATTAGTTCTTTTTTCTAAAGATTTAACTGTTCCAGTAGTATCGTCATCGTTATTGTAAAGCTTGATTAAACTTATTCGTTTCTTGTTAATTAAAGATAAATCTGTAGAAGTTTTGTGATAGTCCGTAGCAGCATTTAATTGAACAAAACTTGAGACAGGTGGTTGATGACTATATGCAAGATTTCTATCAAAAGAATTACTGCCAAAATGATTAGCTAATTTTCCTCTGTGGTACGAAGCTAACGTGCGTATATGATATTCATTGAAAAGAGCATTGTTGAATGAATAGTTGGAACAAAGCTGGCTTCGATATTCTAAGTTTACGCGATTGTGCATAGCGTTTAGGTATCGACAGAGATTCCAGTTTTCTTGCAGTGAATTAACTGGATCGAGAATGCATTGTGAGGAAATTTGAGTGGATAGTTGAGATAGTAACGTCGGTTGAAATTGAATATTTCTCTGTGCATCCGTTGTCACTAAAATATTAGCAAGTTATTGTATTTTCCTACGATTTAAATTTTGTTGGCAATACCGCAACAATATTCTAATTTTAGTTTTAACTTTAATTTAGTAAGAGAAGAACTTAGGTATACGTGACACCGCGTTTCCCAAATATTTTAGTTATTGTTTTATCCACAAAAAAACGATTTGCTTAACTAAGTAGAGTTTTATAATTCATTATTACTTTACTACAGATTTTTTGGCTGCATCCTGCAGTGCACCCCGTTATAGGGCGGCTGCGCGCTGTCTCACAATCTTTTTTGAGCTCCGTTAGAGTCAATATGTACAAAACAACCATTTTACTCGAAAATCTATACATGGGGTAAAATTTCTGAAATTCAACAGATGGTGCAATATTTCAAAAGAAAGTTAGATTAAATTTTTACATTTCAAATTTATTAGCAGAATTACAGCAGAAATACAACGTTTTGTAAGAATTTAACAAGTAATTCATTTCAATGAGAAATATTAAGAAAATTTAAGAAATCAATCTGGTTCAAAAATATCAGGTCAAAAGTGACAATATAAAAACAATGTAAGTTTGACATACTATGATACCAGTAGTGAACTTATCAATAATGACGGGGTAACATCGTCTCAAAAATTATACCTCAATATCGCATATAAGAATTAACGTGCTAAATCAAAGAATCTATAGCATATAATAATTACGAGATGAAAAAAACTTGCCTATATTCATTTCTTTCTCTAGTTCCTGAGCTGGACTCCAGATGAGTTTTTTTCGTGGAGAGTAATCTGACAATGAGTGAGTAATGTTGCAATAGTGATCATTGCTGCTAATTTGTGAATCCATAACGCTTAGACCTTTACACTGAAGAATTATAAATATATTATTTATTAACAGATTTCAGCAGAAGAGTAAATCAATGAAGGTGCGTGCTATTTTTAATTGAATGTTTAATTGACAGGTTTTCATATTGTTTCATAATAAAAACTAATTAATAGAGCGGTTTAATTTTATAACATAACCTTAATTCAGAAGAATTATTAAACATAGCTAAACATAGCTCCTGTACAAAATAAATTATGTATAGCATAATTGAATTGGATAATAACTGAAGACTTAATATTATATTATTATATTATTAATAGGTTATAATTATTATGATCATTGAAATATTGAGAGTATAGATCATGCCTCCACTCTTTTGAGATATTAAAATTTATATGACGTACGTGCTTATCTATTAGAGCTCATACCGAATAATATACACTTATAAAAGTCCTATTAAAATACTTTACAATACTAACATTTAGTAAAATATTTGTCTTCTCATTTTTCAAATAATGGTAATAGAGAAATATTTGATCTATGGTAATCTATAGATAGTCGTAGTCATTTAGAGAATGCGGTCCAATCAGACTATTACTCCTCCGTTGGGGTTTAAATGTTACAAGAAACTAATGATTTTAACTGAAAAAGATTGATATTATTGCTATTCAGTAAACTTTAACCGGGCTCTAGTACTTTGTCAAGCTTTGCTGCAAACTTTTCTGCGTCAATTTCTCTCTTAATATTATATAATAGAAAGTCAATTTCTACAAGACATTGTAATGTCAATTAAATGATTTGGTTCCGATCTAATTTTTCTGTTATTCCCTTTCAACATTCTCCAACATCTGGATTATACTGAATCCCTGGTAGGCGGAGCTAAGCGCTAAGTTCTGATTGGAGGATAAGCTTGAACAAACTTCAGCTTATTTTGGATTTTATAATCTCTCTAATGCAACAAGTTGAATATGAGTAACATTAGGGGTTGCTACCCCTTAAAATTACATAAAGGTTATATTTTTATTTTGTTGAAGAAAATATTATTTTTTATTTATTTGATTCTGGCAATCCGGGCAATACAATAGAAAATACAGAGAGAAATTAAAAACAAAAAACAACAATGAAACCACGAGAAGAAGCATTATTTATTTAGTTCTTCACTTTAATTTATTCTTTAAAACTACAATATAGCAAACTGAGATACTTTGAATTCTTCCTAGAATCTTACATTGTATTTATATAATTTTTATCTCAGATATTCAAATTATTGCATCAACAATAACAGCTGTATTAAAACATTATAGTGTGGTATATAGGCTTTGAAATATCTCATTTTTGATAAATTATTCTGAAAGCCACATTATAATTTATTCTATGTTTGCATCCCCCTTAAATTACACAGAGAGACTTTTGTCACCAACTTTGAGGCGTGGCATCTAATCGACAAGTCCTGTCCCAGTGAAAACAAACAAAACGCGAAAATTGCTTGAGTGGCGCAGAATTAACTTTATCTTTAGTGATTCTTAATTTTTTTTGACAAAATAGGTTTTAAAACAGCGGAACTTTATAGATTAGAGAGTATGTTCTCTATTTAGACCATACTTTCTCGAAATAAAATATAAAAAAATATATGAAAATACTCTAATACTTTAAAATATGAATATTTTCACAATCATCGTTGAATTTAAGTTATATCAGATTTTATAAAAAAAAGTAATTAAAGATTATGTTTAATTAAGAACAACGTACGATAAGAATAAACTTAATGAAACCCAACACCTAAAAAAATTTATATTATAAGTTACAAAGGACTATATAAACATAAAGCTCCTTAGAGTGCTTCGTTTATATTTGGACAATGGAAAATCTCATTTTCTCTACCCAGGATAAATCAGCACTACTGTAGTACTGCCGTTTTCCAGTCTCTGTCTCACACGAAGCGCATCAGAGACTTGTGCGTGACTCCATTAGAAGTGCGACGAGAGATTTAAACAGTCGAAGAGAGAAACTTCGTCCCGTGGGACCAACCGTAATCTGCTGAATTAACGCTTAAAGTTATTAGGAATTGTTTCAACGCCAGTTTTTCGTCCGTAACGCAATCGTTCGCGCGCTTTGCGGTAATTACGTTACGCCGACCGAGTACGGACGGCGACTGTTAATGTTAAAGTCATCAACTGAACGCGGTTGTAGAATAATTATTCGGTTACGAAATGCTGCCAATTATGTCGATTTTATTTCCTTGAGGTTTATTTTATTTTAAACACAACATATTATTTGAGCAATCTGTACGAGAAATAATTGTATTAAAGTTAAAATTGCAGTCATAGGAACCCGCGCTTATTTATGCAATCTGTTTTACACGCAGGGCGTTTGATCTGCAGTTACTTTTAAGAAACTCGGACAAGAGATATATCTTCCCTCTAATGGGGTCATTTTTGCATTACTTAAATGTAAAAACTTATTAAATTTAAGCAATTAGTTCAACTCCCCACCCTCCCTCCCCACCCCAGATGAAGCATATTATGTAGGCCTATATATGATGAAGTATATATAGTATGTGGCACAATTGCAGTACGGAAGTAATGATTTTAAAAAAGATCGTCATCATTGTTTTCGTCAGGATTGTTCGTGATTGTTTTCTTCCCTAAATTCTTTTGATAGATACACCACTGCTTGTATTACACATGTACGGTATACGCACTTTTAAAGTTTATTCCATAAATAACTTATTTGTAATAAATTTTCGATCCTAAAATTTTGAAAAATTGTATACAATAATTAGTAAACTTTAAAAATTGTATACAACAATTAGTTATACTAAATTCCTTTGCTTCTTATCAAGTTTTTATGAGCACACTAAGATCCTCATGTTCCCATAGAAAGTGCACTCTCCCTCTCATCGCCTTCCAGAATGCGCGTGTCATATACAGATCAACTACAACACAGCAATTAATCACAAAACACAGAGATCGTTTTGAGTTTTAAACTAGCCTAGCTAGTATATACCGCAGTCTATGTGCACGCTTCTATGTTAACCAATGAATAGTAACTTAAAAATTACTCCTAGACTGGCAGTAGTATAGGGATTGGGAAAGCTGGCTCAACCCCAAATTCTCTCAATTTTGTTTAAAAATGGTCAAATTTTTAAAATGTGAAAA
>JAQIXG010005588.1:0-11280 GCA_034700105.1 Oconnorella tubifera | reverse complement strand
TTCGACCATATTATTTTCGATATAAGTATATTTCGACCATTTTGATTTCGACCTTTTGATTGCGACCTTTTTATTTTCGACTTTTTGTTTTCGACCTTATCATGGGATACCAATAAAAATTATATAGAAAAATGTCTGAGAGTTTTTACTGATTAAAATTTGATTTAGCATTTAGTCTGTGCTTGTCATTTCAATTGTAAATCTACATATAGTAAACTTTTAACGTACGTAGGCTTTTAAATGAAAAAAATTGAGTCTATAATTATAATATTATATAGCGTATACGATAATTGGGATGGGATAAAAATTACGGAACTGCGAACTACAATTTTCGTTATTAAAATTATATTTACGGAATACTCGGGAAGAGAAATGAGTGAAAATTCGAATATATTTTTTGAATATGCACAAGAATGGAAAGTAATCATCAGTTAGATAAATATGGAAATTGGAAAGAAGACATGAGAATTAAAGAGATGGAAAAATCATTCCCGTCACCACAAGTCTAGGATATAATTACTGTGGTCCTACCGAGTTAAAAGTTATTGCATTTCACTTCCATTTTGCCTTCAATTTGACAAGAAAGCAGTGATTCAAGTAAGACAGGTTCTGGATTGACGACAGGTCAACAATGACAATCATTTGACAGTCTTGAGTTCCATCACACTTTTATTGCCTCTTTACTTGAGATTTAATTTTATCAAAACATTGATTTTGGTTGATTTCTTTAATCTTAAATATTGCGTTGTGAAATGAAATTGCGAGACTTTTCATTTAATTAAAATTGCAACATTGAAATTAAGTAGATAGGTTATATATAATGTTCGTTGATCTCGATTAATTGAAACGTAAAATAGAAGATTTTATGATTTTTTGATAAAGGGGGATAAGTCTTAAATAAATGCATAAAAGAAAGGTGCTGACTAGTGAAAAGTTTAGCTATAGACAATATCAAAATAGAATAAAACAACGATTTGACAAAAATTGATGACAACTAGGACAAGATCTCGAGCTAGTGATATTATCATTTTCTTTATCATCTTCCGATTTATTTGAGAATCCATCACCAACCAGTTACAACACTGCTTTTTTTCACTGTTTTTTAATTGATGCATTGAACTTTAACATACAAGTCAAGGCTGAATTAATTTAAGTGTAGGCCTAATATAAAATATTGTCATATAGGCCAATTGTTATCGACGGATGTTATGATACTATTGGGCCGACTTGAGGCTCAGAGAAATCGTGATAGGATTATGATTGCAGATTACAGCATAAATCCCATCAAAATCAAATTTTATTGATTCGAATAACAATATGTCACAGTATCAGCAATGCATTGTTCACTTTTCACGAAAAAAATGCGATTTTACATTCACTTTTATTTCACGACCTGAAGCGTTCTCAATCTGATCTTTTCAGAAGCCAAATAAATTTCGCATAAGTTACTTTTTTATTTAATTTGCAAACAGTAAAGAAAAAAATCTCTAACGTGATTTTTATTTCTTCAATAGTAAGCTATTAAATACTTTTAGAAAGATCCCGAGTGCAGCTTATATATCATAGTAATTATTTATTGTCTTTAAAATATTACATAATCTTTGTATTGCACAGGCGATCCTGTTGAAGTTGGAATAACTATGTTCATATCCAGTGTCAGCTCTATATCCGAAGTCAACATGGTATAACCTTTAATATTAATATATAAAACAGTATATTGCATATAAAACAGTAGCCTACATCAGTGTATTGATTGTTTAGATAAATGTAAAGATAATAGTAAATGATGACCGTTAATGAAAGAATCATTGCAGTTAAGCAATAGAGTGCGTGAACGAAGCTAATGATAAAAAATAATTTGATGTAATTTAAGTATACTATATCGTATTTTATGTGTCTGATGATCAACTATGCAGCTTGTCAGTTCTGGTCGATTCATGTATCAGTGCTTAAAATGAACAATAAAATGATTTATTAAATGAATTAAATTATCTGAACTCATTACATATGTGCATACTGTCAAATAATCAACTTTTACTCTTTATGTATATTTAATTTTAAGATCTATGTATCGCCATATAATATTTACGAACAATTTCGCTAAATTTTTGTTGTATAACTTGCAATTTATTTTCTGAGCAAAGTATTGATTGATTTTGATCCTACAACGGCCCCTTACAAATATACCCCTTACAGATATCATAGCGTATACAAATAAATGAAAATATATCTTTATGTTAAAATTTGACTGTGAACAATACACTTCAACATCGATCATTTATTGTAAACGATTATAAGATATGTGATATTTCAAAAGCTTTGTAACAATTTAACAAAATATTGTGACCCCACCATCATGATTTAACTTGTCACCTATCACTTCAGTCAGAATCACTATAGCCATTAAATGTAAAATTATTTTGCCAATAATATACCACACCGAGAGAAAGATCTAACTTAAAAGTACACAAGTAAAGTAAAAAACATGAGAAAAAATAAAATAGAAAAAGAGCTTCAATAATTTACGACAGTCAATAGTTTATAAGTTAGTAGGCATACTGGAGGATGCAATGAGCATCTCATATTGTTTATAAAAACATTCGAGAAAAAGAATTTAATATTTACATTACTGGTGATGAAGGGGGGCTCGGCAGAGCAGAGCCCATAGTCTCCCTATGGGCTCTGCCTGCCATCACGCATGGACTAGCAGGGAGATATTTATCCGATGAGCGCTCAAACTTGTCAAATTGTAGCCAAGCCGTTTCTGGTTGAGTTGTCTTGTTAGCAGTCTGATTGTGATTGATGAGGTTTTTGGCTGATCCCGGGTTAAACGTACATCATTTATCCCTCACTCATTCAATTTTGAGACTTTCAAGTGTTATATGGGACCAGAAAAATTAAATTATTTTGTTACATTATAATAACTATCCTAAAACGAGAATGTAATTAAAGAAAAGGCTTGTAAAAAATAGCTTATACTTAATAATTTTAGTCATTACTTACACAATAATAAATAATGAGTACCGGTAACTGTCTCCAAAAAGCCTGTTATGAGCACATAATAATCGGAAATGTATAATTAAATATTAATGAAATAAATATTTCAGCTGACCAATTTCTTTTAGCTCTAAATGAAGAATGCTATGCTTATTAATTTTCAAACTCCAAAGATAACATAAATGAAATTCGGAGTAATTTCAATTGATCGAATTGAAATACTTTGTTGCAGTAGTAGCTTTATTGAAAGTGTTATATGTTAGAACAGTCATTTATTCCTTTAATGTAATAGTCGTTTATTCATCCACTATGACATATTAATTTTTATATAATTTAAGTGTTCTTTTATTTTCTTTATGTGTTGTGTTAAATTAGATATTTAGTAATAGATTTATTTAGCAACATTCAGCTTCTAATTTTAAATTTTATCTTAATATCTTTCAGGACTACACTTTGGATTTCTACTTCCGGCAGCACTGGCACGACCCTCGCCTAAGATTCACAGAGGAAGAGGATGAACTTTGTATAAGCAATGAGATGCTGGCCAGGATTTGGTGGCCGGACACATTTTTTGCCAACGCAAAGCTGGCTAGCTTTCATACGACCACTACTAAAAACGCTTTCCTTAGAATTAAACCTAGCGGCTGGATTACTCTCAGTCTTAGGTTACAACTAATTACTAAATAAATAACACGAATTGATTTACTTATTAGTTAATTAATTACTTAATTATAATTCGTATTGGTATTTTGTACTTCTAACGCACAGTACGTTGTCAGATAGGCCTAACTGACAATTCCGAGGTGCGGGAATTGATCACTAGTATAATAATTCTATTATACTAGTGAATTAACCCGTACCAAGCACGTGCCAATCAAATGTACATAAGTAAAATTTGTTTAAATTATTATTATATACAGTATACTATAGGCCTACAGCTTAAACCTGTCGGCTCACTATAGGCCTATTATAGGGCCCTACCTATAGTCTTATAAATGGGGCTGAAAAGATTGAAGGTTATAATTATAATCAAGGAGTCGTTGTCCAACAAACTGCTCGTAACTTCAATGATAAATATTCTAATTTGCGCAGCAAATTCTCGGCTTAATAGTTTAAAAAAATATATTTTCAATTTATTTAAATAAAAACTCAAAGGTGTGATACATTTAACAGATACGGTAGATACCACTATGTATTTCATTGAAAATGCAGCTTGTAAGTGTAGGCGGTATTAGTTTGAGTCAACTGATAAAACACGGATGGGATAAGCGAGGATGAGCGAAAGATTTGTTGTTGAACTGAATTAAATGCAGAAAGTGCAGGACTAAGTCACGTGGAAGACACGAGAGATTTGATAATGAATGGAGACGATTAGTTGACATGGTTTCTGCATTACAACTGTATTGTTAATTCTAGCGACTAAATGTTGAACATAAATCGGTTGTCTTTTAGCGACTAAAGATATGAATAAAACAAAGGGATTGTGGGATGGAGAGAGGTGTATCTTTTTTATCTTGTGATAAAAAAAGAATAAATGAATTTTTATACTTTAATATTTATGCTATTGGTATATAAATCAGTATATAGCAATGCTGGTCTGACTTGTCTAGAACTGAGTCTGTAGATGTTTAGGTGTCTAAACTCTACACAATAGAAATAAATATCTTTATATTTTTTCTTCCTATTTGTTATTGCAGACTGACTGTAACGTCAGTATGTGCAATGGATTTAACCCACTTTCCAATGGACACACAGATCTGTTCACTGGAGATAGAAAGCTGTTAGTGAATCGTTTCTTCAAACTGTGGTCAAACACATTTAGGCAGAATTGATTTTTATACTTATTTTACAATTAATCTGATTGAAAGTTCATTTTAAGGGCATAATCTTCAGTTTACAATAATATTTTTTAGAATTAACGACGCTTTAAAATAAGATATAAAATTTGAATTCTTGAAAACCATGAGTGTAAACAGACTATCATCGAGTCCATAGATATTTTAATCTGGATCAAGCATGTCAAAGGCATGTTTTACACAATGAACAAATTACGCAAATAGTTTTGAAAAATATTAAATTGAAATTGAAAAGAATTTATCCTAAACCAGATCGCATTTTTATCTAGATTATTTACTCACAAAATACACTCACATTGTATATTGTTTTCACACGGTTATTTCTGTTGTATGCGGTGAAATGCATATCATATAAAGTACAAGTCTTTATAAAAATTTGATAATTATTACAGATGCTTATTCAGTAAAACACATTTCATACAAATGGAAAAATGGTCCTAGCGATTCAGTGGGAATTGACAAATATGTTCAACTTCCTCAGTTTACAATCAAAGGATATCGTACTACTAGTCGCAATGAGACACTAACTACAGGTCACAAAAATACTAAATATTGTAAATATTTGGACTTGATGATGTCATGTGTATGTTACATAAATTTCATGTTTACATAAAAGATGAAAACATGAAATATGCAATTTCATACGCGATTCAACAATCAAAGATACATTTTTTAGAAAAATAAAATTATGTTCAAGAAATATTTTATATATCGGTATAAAAGAGGCATAATTAATTAATTACTTTATAATCCAAATTCTATATTACGTTTAGTTTTTTCAGGTACGTTTATTATGTTCATTTATAAGACCATTTATAATGTTTAATATTTGACCAAGACGGCTCTCATTTTTTGCGCATACCTATTTTAAATTTCCTTTCTGATTTTAAATAATAATAAGGTAATGTAAGCTAGAGGAATGCAATAAATATTAAGATTAAGATGAAAACCTCTAGCTAATGTCTCTTGTGAAAGTGGTTTTTTATGCAAGTTTAATATCAAACTGGAAAACGGGAAACTATACCACTACTTATTTTGGTACTAATTATTGTGTTTTATGAATTTTAAAAGTTCGCCTTTTAATATTATTCTGATTACTGTCATTGCAATTAATTCCAATCTAAGATTTTTGCTATCAAAACTAATTCACGTTCAGTGGCAATTGTAACATTTGTTGCTCATTCCTGGTATTAAACAAATATTTTAGTGTATTTAACTCCATGGCTCGTTTCATTATTCAGGTGACTATTCTCGCCTGGCCTGCCAGTTCTACTTCTCCCGCTCCCTTGGCTACTACATCATCCACATCTATGTCCCATCCTTCCTCATCGTTGTGCTCTCCTGGATCTCCTTCTGGCTTCACCGTGACGCATCTCCCGCCCGCGTCGCCCTGGGTATTACCACTGTACTGACGATGACTACCCTCATCTCCAGCTCAAATGCCTCCCTGCCGAAGATCTCCTACCTTAAGAGCATTGATATTTACCTCGTGTCTTGCTTCTTTATGGTCTTTGCCTCCCTGCTGGAGTACGCCTGTGTTAGCTACCTCAGTAATAGACGCTGGAAGCCGTCGATGAAAAGAAGGAATAGTGTGTGTGATGTTGATTTGAATGAAGGATTGGTGAATGTGGATGAAGAAGCTGGGGGGTGTTGCGGGTATTGGGGAGGAAGGACAAAAAAGAAGGAAAGTGGAAACAGATGGAACACAAAACGCGGTATGAGCGAATTTGCTATGGAGCCACTGCCAACGGTTTGTAAAATTATTATTTTAGTTAAATTGTAAATAGATTATTCATTGATCCATTATCTGATCAGATATAACCACAATATAATGAGATTTGATCTAGTTAGTTAAAGTATCTCTTAAATTAAACTTTGAAATTTGATGTCCAGACATTGTAGCAGTTTCGATATTAGAAATAGTTGAATGAATTAAAGAAGGTAATTAATGAGCGAATTTCATGGATAATTTACTAATCAGATGCTATTTTCCTTTCAGGAAGTTCGACTACTTCCCATTTCAAAGCATTCGTTTGAAGCTGATGTGAGACTTCGCCCCCATTCATTGACAGCAACATCCAACCAGGGCTCTCATTTAGCAACCAGTGGGCGTGTCCAAATAAACAAAGAGAACAATCCTCGATCAATTGGATCTGATTGGAAGCCCAAAATGAGCCCAAATATCCGTCTGGCCTGTGACATAGATACATATTCCCGGGCTGTTTTTCCTCTCGTGTTTACAGCTTTTAACATTGCTTACTGGGTCATTTTTGTTAATGTTCGGGCTGTTCCCAATGAAGCTGACTTTGTCTTCTAATTTGTGACATACTGTAAATAAAGAGAATTTTGTGTCATGACTTATTGACTGCTGTGTTGTTGTTGAAATTGAATCAGTATTAAGATACGGTCGCCAGTGTAATTGCGTATAATATATATTGTTGATGTTATAATTGATGCAAGAAACACTGCAACTAACTTACTCCATTGGACCTTACATGATTTATGCTTCATAACGCATGTATAGTATACACTATTAGACTTGTATAATTTATAATTTCTTATTAACCTTATCGTATTTATAATTTCTTATGTCAAAACTTAATTTTGCATGCAAACGGATGATATTATAACCTATGCTTCAAACAGTGTTGACTTATAACCTATGCTTCATACACCTTTGATTTAAATTATTCACAATTTAATATAATCAAAGACACTATTATTTTTTTGTATTTTAAGTTGATGGTACTCATTTTCTACGCTGCTTTCCCTATATAGAAACTACAGCAGGCACTATTAAATATTACAAAAATATTTTTGTAACCCACTCAAATCATTAGCATAGGCTAAGTGTTTGATATCGAAATTGATCTGAAAATCTTATTCATTGTTATAAATTTCAGTTGTAATTATTCACATAAGCAATTATAGTGAAACGATGACGTTTATGTAATGAAATTCGTTGCATATCGAATTTCTTTATAATCGATCTGCAGTCAATTGATCAACCTTCATCTTTTGCAAAGTTTGCAAACCAATGGATAGCTAAACTGAGCATAAATGCAACCTATCTGCGCTTTTTCAGGCTGCGGTAGTTCTAATGTTATAAGCGATAATATTATTTTCAGTGGAGTACCCAGGAATTAACCAATTTAAAAAAATCACCAGCCCATAAAAAACCACCAGCCTATAAAAAACCACCAGCCTATAAAAAACCCTCAGAATATAAAAAAACACCAGCCTATAAAAGCCACAAGCCTATAAAAAACCACCAGCCTATAAAAAACCACCAGCCTATAAAAAACCACCAGCCTATAAAAGACCACCAATAGAAACTATTTGAAACTATTTGAAACTAATGGAAACTATTAGAAACTATTGAAAACCATTAGAAACTATTGGAAACTTTTGGAAACTATTGGAAACTATTGGAAACTATTGAAAACCACTGGAAACTATTAGAAACTATTGGAAACTATTAGAAACTATTGGAAACTATTGGAGACTATTAGAAACTATTGGAAACTATTGAAAACCACTGGAAACTATTAGAAACTATTGGAAACTATTGGAAACTATTAGCAACTATTAAAACTGACAGGCGAAAATACTAGTTAATTAGTTAATTATGCATAAAATCTTCACGTTAATACTGAATGGGTAGGGTAGTGTATTATTAATAAATTTGAACGAAGAGGTGCACAGTATTGCTAATAATTATAATTTTCATACGAAGTCATTGTAATATTAATAATGAATTACATTAATAAATTTGAATGAAGGGGGCACAGTATTTCTAATAATTTTTATATATATAGTCATTGTAATGCTAATGTTGAATGGGTAAGGAAGTGTCTTATTAAGAAATTTTAAAGAAGGGGGGCCCAGTATAGCTAATAATTTTTATACTAAGGTTTTGTAATGCTGATACTGTATTGGTAGGGTAGTGTATTTTTAAGAAATTTGAATGAAGGGGGGCACAGTATTGCTAATAATTTTTATATAAAGTCATTGTAATGCTAATGTTGAATGGGTATTGTAGTGTATTATTTTAAAACTTTAATAAAGGGGGGCATACTATTTCCAATAATTTTTATGCGAAGTCGTTGTAATGTTAACATTGAATGGGTAGAGTTGTGTATTGTTAAGAAATTTAAATGAAGGGGGGCACGGTATTGCTAATAATTTTTATATTAAGTCATTGTAAGATAAGGATAAGATAAGGATAAGATAATGATAAGGTAAGGATAAGGTAAGGCTAAGGATAAGGTAAATATAAGGATAAGGTAAGGATAAGGTAACGATAAGATAAGAATATGGATAGGGATAAGAGAAGGATAAGGTAAGGATAAGGTAAGGATAAAGTAAGGATAAGGATAAAAGTAAGGATAAGGATAAGGTAAGGATAAGGTAAAGATAAGGTAAGGTAATGATAAGGTAAGTATAAGTTTGGGTAAGGATAAGGTTAGGAAAAGGTAAGGAAAAGGTAAGGATAAGGTAAGGATAAGGTAAGGGTAAGGGTAAGGTAAGGATGAGGTAAGGGTGAGGATAAGGTAATGATAAGGTAAGGATAAAGTAAGGATAAGGTAAGGGTAAGGTAAGGGTAAGGTAAGGATGAGGTAAGGAAAAGGATATGGTAAATATAAGGATAAGGTAAGGATAAGGATATGGTAAATATAAGGATAAGGTAAGGATAAAGTAAGGATAAGGATGAAGGTAAGGATAAGGTAAGTATAAGTTAAGTGTAAGGATAAGATAAGGTAAGAATAAGGTAAGGATAAGGTAATGGTAAGGTAAGGATAAGGTAAGGATAAGGTAAGGATAAGGTAAGGTAATTTCTTTTAATATAGTAAAAGAAATTATTAATTTCTTAATAATATATTATTAAGAAATTGAAATGCAAGGGGGCAGATTGTAGCTAACAATTTTAAGGTAAGGTAAGGATAAGGTAAGGATAAGGTAAGTATAAGTTAAATGTAAGGATAAGATAAGGTAAGAATAAGGTAAGGATAAGGTAATGTTAAGGTAAGGATAAGGTAAGGATAAGGTAAGGTAATTTCTTTTAATATATTAAAAGAAATTATTAATTTCTTAATAATATATTATTAAGAAATTGAAATGCAAGTGGGCAGATTGTAACAATTTTAATATACAGTCATTGCAATGAATATATTGGTTGGTTTGGGTAATGTATTATTAATAAATTTGAATGAAAGGGGCACAGTATTGCTAATAATGTTTATATAAAGTCATTGTAATGCTAATATTGAATGGGTAGGGTTGTGTCTTGTTAAGAAATTTTAAAGAAGGGGGGCACAGTATTGCTAATAATTTTTATATGAAGTCATTGTAATGCTACTGTTGAATGGGTAGGGTAGTTTTGTGTCTTGTTAAGAAATTTTAAAGATGGGGAGCGCAATATTTGTAATAATTTTTAAACAAAGTTTTTGTAATGCTGATATTGTTTTGGTAGGGTTGTGTATTATTAAGAAATTTTAATAAAGGGGTTTTAACTTAAGAGAAGATAAGGATAAGGTAAGGATAAGGTAAGGATAAGGTAAGGGTAAGGTAAGGAAAAGGTAAGGAGAAGGTAAGGGTAAGGTAAGGGTAAGATTAGGATAAGGCAAGGGTAAGGATAAGGCAAAATAAGGTAAGGATAAAATTAGCTCCAACACTGTTCAGTCAAATCTAAAACTATAACTGCTAGCTACTGTATATGTATCTATCTATATAGATCTATCTTCAGTATGTATATATCTATATATAAGCATTGACTCAATTGATGATCCCCTACAATCAATATATACTGATGAACAATATAGACTTTTTGATTAAAAATAATAATTAGAATAGAATAATCACATTAAAAATCACATTAAAGGTGTCTAAAATATTGTAGAATTTGTATTAAATAGCAATCTGAATAAAACTGATTTGCTTCTTCCATAATAGCAGCGTTTCAATAATTATTAAAAAAAAATGAACTTTCCTCACTTCAAGTCACTTCAAAGCACTTTAAGTCACTTCAAGTCACTTCAAAGTCACTTCAAAGTCACCTAAAAGTCACTTCAAGTCACTTCATGTCTTTTCAAGCACTTCAAATCACTTCAAAGTCACTTCAAAGTCACTTCAAGTCACTTCAAGTCATTTCAAAGTCACTTCAAGTCACTTCAAAGTTACTTCAGAGTCACTTCAAAGCACTTTAAGTCACATCAAGTCACTTCAAAGTCCTATCAAAGTCACTTAAAGTCACTTCAAGTCACTTCATGTCTTTTCAAGTCACTTCAAAGTTACTTCAGAGTCACTTCAAAGCACTTTAAGTCACATCAAGTCACTTCAAGTCATTTCAAAGTCACTTCAAGTCACTTCAAAGTTACTTCAGAGTCACTTCAAAGCACTTTAAGTCACATCAAGTCACTTCAAAGTC
>JAQIXG010005587.1:0-11281 GCA_034700105.1 Oconnorella tubifera | reverse complement strand
AGATTATTATAGAGGAGTCATTTATCTTTAAAACAATATGTTACATGACCATATGGATTAAAGTTTATTTTTTCTCACTGATGTCCACTTTTCGTGGAATTGCCCATATCTTCTTGTTACTTTGTAAAGGGTGTAGCAAGTTATCAGCTCTCTTAGGACTCAAAGCTGAGAACTTTGTTTGCCGTCCACATACGCCGCGACATACGCCGGGGGGGTGGGGGGGAAGGCAAAAAATGTTGATGTTAAACTTAAGTTTAACCCTTTAGCTATATAAGAACATAATTCGACAGTTATGCTAGATGTCAATGTTTAGCTTTTACACAAAATGTATTAACCAGCAATAAAATCTACTATAATAATTGCCTAGATTCGTCCGTCCGTAATTCTACATCATTCAGCTATACCCATTACATGTAACGCGATAAAAAAGGTATCAAAATTAATATATTACTGACGCGTTCTGACGCGTCAAAAAATTCATGTCACTAAAGAATTAGGAAATATTATTTTCTGATAATTAAATTTATATTATGAGTTTAAATTACTTACAAATCTTACTGATATAGACAAATAAAATTTTATGTTTGTGAATTTTTCATGCGCCATCTGTGCAATAAATTGAAATTAAATTCTATAGTAATTGCATACTAACCGGTAAAAAAGGTGTCAAAATTAATATATTACTGACGCGTTCTGACGCGTAAAAAAATTACGTAACTAAAGAAATTACGATAATATTATTTTCTCATAATTAATGCGTTGAAATTAGTTACAAATATTACGGATATAGAGAAATAAAATAGAATGTTTGTAAAAAAAATTATGGGCCATCTGTGGAATAAATAGACAACTGAAAATCTAAGAAAACATACTTTCAAAACCAAATAATTTTGATACCGCTGCACCGATTTTAATGAAATTTGGCATACTTACTCAGTTTTTTACGCTGATTTCAAAAATCTAAACCATTTTGGTTGTAGTTAGCGCAGTATTTAGATTACAAACGTTTATTTACTTTGTAGTTGATACTTAATAATAAAATGATTTTTCACATTTAAACATTTTCTTTTTTATGCCTGTCGTCCGACAGGATTTTTGCTGATTTCGAAAATCAAAACCATTTTTAACCGTTTAAGGGACGATATCACTGATTCAAAGACAATAGAACCATTTCAAGGAAATATATTTTTATGCCTGTCGTCCGACAGGCTTTGATGCTAGTAATAAAATAATAGATAATAAATTGACTAAATATTCATACAAATAGTGATCCAATGTTTAAAAATAAAATCATTTTACAATTTAATTAATATGAAGTAAATAATAGGATGAATAATAATATATACTTAAAAATAACCCAGTCACTGTAAAGGTTTCAGTATGTGAGTTGAACTCTACTTACTCTACAGGCCATGTACAGTAAGTAGAGTTAGTTCTAAGCAAATATTAATAGAAAATAATATCATGTGAGGAATAGCAGCTTTATAGATTATAAGAAGTATAAAATATTCAACGACCAAATATGAATAGATTCATTTAATGCAGCATTCGATAATAAAGAGAAATAAATAATTAATTAATAATAAATAAGGAATATAGGACATAAATAATCTAGTGAAGCAGTTAGATAAAAGTTTAATAAGCAGAAGCAAACAAATATTGAAGCAATGCTTAATGACACATCAGCATAAAAATGTCATTTAGTAACACATTGAAAATTGATACATAAAATCCAGTGATGATTGAACGCTTCGCTCTTAACAAAGCAGAGCAGTAAATATGTTTTCTTTGGAAATTATATGGGGGGGGGAGTATAAAACTTTAACTAAATTCTGTTCAAAGAAGACAAAGCAGATATCACTGCATAAATAATTTTGTTTAACAAGACTAAACTTGAACTTAAAGTGAACAGAGTCTAAGTGATGAGTAATCACTAGGCTAATAAATATACTTCACTAATCACTCAGTGTAAGATGACAGCCATACATGGATGCCATACATGGATGCCATACATGGATGCCAAACACGGATGCTATACACGGATGCAGGCATTTAGACTCTGTACCTTTTTGACAGTAAATTTTTCCATCTTCATTATGAAAGCTTCCTGTACCAATAGGTTGATGACATTGCACACACAAGAAGCATCCCATATGAAAAGTATTCTTTAATGCATTCACAACCTCCTGAATACATAGCAGCCCAATGCTGGCCAATATCACAAGCTGCTTTAAATACTAACTATATATGTAACACAATGTATGCATAATGCAAACTAAGATTTATGTATTACAAACATACCTGACATTTAATAAAGCATTTGCTTCCAACATGAAATATTTGTTGCTTGCTAATAGTACCGAGTAAATATTATATAAAATTATCAATACAGTAAAGACAAACATTTCCAGAAGATTAAACTGCATCTTTAATTATTTCAATCAGGTTAAATACAAGTTTCGCTATTTAATCTTCAATTTGAGTATTCTCCACTTTCAATTTTGTTACATAACTTAATCATATTTGTGTATCAGTCAAATGATATTGCAAGACTGTCTTGTTTACAAGTCTTGCATTAAATGAAATGCTGTATTAACAACATTTCATTTAATACAAGCTTATATGTAAGCCCAACAAGTAAAATGTTTATACATCACAAAGGTGCAAAGTTTGTGAATCAACTCAATCACCATTATATTAATAATAACAACTGCTTCTAAAATAGCTATAAAATGCTAAGTAAAATATCATCAGTAACTATTGATATGAGTTGAATACAATCACATAAAAGTCTAATGATGAAAGACAAAGAACCACTAATAATTACTGTCAAGTACTAAGTAAGGAAAATTAAAATTGTTCTATGTTTACAAAGAATCCCAATCAAGCTGTATACAGTACGAATAGATTTTAATAACAAAGCAAATTTAATAATAAGCCAATAATATAGAACCTCTACAATAAGCCAAGTATAAGATAAGTAAAAGGCGTTTGAAGCGGTGCGGCACCAGCGAGTGGCAGTACCTGTATGACAGTACAACTGAGAGCCGTCCTTATGAAACAAGTGACTCACTTGTAAAGATTGTTTACAGACGCAACAAGAGAAACAAAGCTGATGGAAGGACTGACGATTACCAGACACAATATCCTAGATATATGATCATCATCATTCGATCAATGTTAAAACTTATACAATTCCTGACTGCTCAATGTCACGTCAGCACAAAAAGACAACTAGAAATAATTAAGTGAGGAGTGAATGCTTGATGCACAACGCATTAAATATTTTTTCTTTCAGAATGCTGGAGGGGAAGTTCAAGTATAAAACTGAACTCACCGTGAATTTTAAATAAATGAATATACATTTGCACGACACAAATGCAAGACACATATGCAAGACGCGTATGCAAGACGCATATGCAAGACACATATGCAAGACATGGACAAAAGTTTGAAAACATGGTGACATTTTAACATATACGTTAAATAAATGCACAACAAAACAAAACGTTATGTTTCTTATGTTTCGTTACATTCGTTATGTTTCTTGAACTGTTTTAATACAGTTCACACGTATGTCCGTCACAGAAATGACATATTTATTCTGTCATCTGTCACTAATACTTTGTGTGGCCTTTGTGTGTTATTTGCTAGAGCTGCTGAAATTAGATCTGGCATAGAATGCACGAGTTTCTTACAGTACATTTCGTTTATCTCACATGTCCAAACTTTCTAGATCTTATTCACAAGATCCTGTGAGAATGTTTAGCTATGCTGAGCTACACGTTTCTTCATGTACATCCAAAATGTTTCTATTATATTGAGGTCAGGATAGTTTCCCAGCCAAGGACCCAGTATCTCATAGCCACTGTGTTGAAGCCACTGAGTAACGATTCTCGTCCGGTGGCATGGAGCCCGGTACTGTTGGAAATTGGTCGTGTAATGAATGTTCATGAATGTTGGCAACTTGACTTTCAGTATTGAAGATAAAGGGATCCATTAATAGTGGTATCTTGAGACGTAAACAACAATCCTCCATGATACAATGATGATACTGTACCCCATAACATCACCTCTGGCGCCTGTTTCACCCGGGAATATAAACCATGTATTTAGAGTCATATCGTTTGCCTTGAGGATGGCTGATGTGATGACAATATAAATAAAACTGTGTAAATGTCAACTCGTCTCAGAACACGACGCGTTCCCAGTCCTTAGCAGACCAGTGCATGTATTTACTACAAAACGCAATCCCGATCTGCGATGTACTTGATTGAAATTTTCAGTTTTTTGCTGGCGAGTAGAATCTTAAGCCACTACAGAATAGCCTGCGTCGTATTGTGCGAGTACTAACAGCTTGGGAAGATTTTGGGAGTCTTATCAATACCTGGAGACTGCCTGCTTTGGGAGATCTCATAACAATACGTCATATAGCACTAGCATCTGTAGGGGTCATCACCCTCAGTCTACCTGATCTCTTCCTCGAACGGTATGTACCAAGTTTCATGTAGCGCTTGCAAGCCTGATAAACTGCATAAAGAGGAGCTGTGAAATTGTTCCGCAATTTCCTGATAAGTTAGGCCTTATTTTCAGAGAATTACAGCCTGCGATCGGCATTCACTCGAAAGTTTTATTCCACAAACCATGGCCTAGTTTTTAGAAATTTATTGTGAAGGTCAACACGAAATTAATCACCAACATATGAAAAATTATTGCGCCAAAAGAAAATTGTAAATAACGAAGAATGAAAGCAATAACAAAATTTCTCTTCTTTTCGGTAATTTTTTCCAACTTTTGTCTACGACTGATACAAATGCAAGAACATATGCAAGACTTGTGGATACAATATACATATATAGATGAACAACTTACCCCAACAATAGAACGTCCACACTTGCCACACTTGGGAGCCAGATATTGCTCATAGTCTCTCTCACAGAACAGCTGACCTTCCTCCTCAACAAAGCCAATGTTAATCAGAGGTGTCCTGCATTGAGGATTGGCACAGTTGAAATGATCCGGGCACCAAGTCTTATCCAATGCAGAAATAAATGGGCCCCTGAAATAAAAGCAATAAACATAAACATAAGTCATATTTAACAATAAAGCTTTCAAAGATAATGACACACTTTCAAGTTATTCACACAATATTATTATATCTAGGCACTAGATGATATATTAAGCTTGCTATTAGAGAACTGATAGCTTAACTCTTGCTAGAAGACACTCAACTATGAAACGTACACAGTGTTGACAAGAATCAGGAAGACTATTCATTCAGTAAGTGTTTAACAAAGTATATGAAATATATGAAACAAAGTGTCTTTGTTTCATATAGACTCTCAAATACACAGTGACAAACATAATGTCAATTCGTGTAAAAGAAATTAAAATATAATTATAATTATTATACTGTAGAATTCTTTATTTGCACTATTATATTATATTCATACTATATTATATAAGTTGTATGTTATATACACACTCTATTATTACATTAATATATTTGCACTCATTTTATATTTTATATGTTACATCACCATAAGAGGCGGGGGATGTATGGGGGGGGGGATATCTCCCATTTTTAATAATATAAATTAATTACTTTGTCCTATATTCTAGCAATATATTTAAACAGCATTTCAATATGTTTTACGGCAGTAAAAAAGTGTGAACATTTCACAATTGCTGATTCGTTTTTTGTTTAAATTTTCTTGCAAATACATTTGATCCAGGTTAGTCTTACTTGTTACTTACTGTACAGTATTGCAGGTTATTTACTGTACAGTATTGCGTGTTGCTTACTGTACAGTATTACTCGTTACTTACTGTACAGTATTGCTCGTTACTTACTGCACAGTATTGCTTGTTACTTATTGCTATTTACCTTATGGAAGTAGTGCATGCACTGCAGATTGGTATCCTAGCAGAACCCATGGTAGCAGGTAAGGTCCGTGCCTCGCCTGCTCGTCCCACTTTCATGTGACGCTCTCCCGTCGGTATTTTAGGTCTCCAAGGTCCACTCGATTGGGTCGCAGGTCCTCCACGCAACAAGCCAGATGCAGGAACAGCACTAGGTGCACTGCCGGCATCACTTCTAACAATTATATAAAACATTTATAAAAGAAATACAAAATCATAAATATAGAAAGTTATACACTATGAACAAATATTTTACAGCATATAAACATAGATATTATAATTATAACAGTAAACACCAGGTAGACTGCATGCTGTGGTATGTTAGGAGATTGAATAATCATCTGTAGTCAATGGTAGTCATTAATGATAGCTTCTGTCCAATATTACAACACAGGAAAGAATGCACGTGCACTCAAAATTATATTACTTAATTCTTAACTGCATATCTACATGCTTAATGCGTCTCAATATTAAATTAACCCTATGACGTTAACCTTATTTTACAACACATAATGTCAACCTGGAGTGTAATACACCCCAGTGTTAATAACACTCTGTAAATGCTTTTTGAAATAATTCAGATTTTTTCAATTAGACCTCAATAGATACCAGACAGTTAAACTGAGCACGATTCCTGTCTATGCGATCAAAATCTAATAAATTATATATGGCATAAGATTAGTGCGCAACTATAGAACATACAGTATATAGAACTGCACTTCTCATATTAGTAGATGATAGTCCAGTATAAACTGGACTATCATCTAGTTTATCAAATTCATGAAGATCACTCTGCTGTGATCCTGACAACGTGAATTACCGCGTGTGAAGCTGAGGTTAACTAGTGCATTGGATTGACTAGCGCATGGATTGGCAAAATGTAACATATATTATAGGTCTACATTGCCTCGTTGACATATGTTTAGCGTTCAACAAGTCAATACTTGCCAAATCAAGTTTGAATTCCTAACAATAATAAAATTAAAGAAAGAAAGCAACTTGGTGTATTCTTGTAAAAGATGCCAAATTTGATGACAGTTATAATGATAAAAGCGTTCCACTTTATATGACATCAGCATAATGCGCTATTAAAAGGTGACATGTAATCAAGTGATTGTATGAAAGAAAGTCATAACACTTGACGCTTCACAGAATGCAAAAAAAGACTTTTGAGAAAAATAAGACAAGCTTGTATAAATCTTTGACTGATTCTAAATTCTGAAAGTGTCCCTTTATTAAACTTAAGAAGAAAATGACATTAACTCCCATTGTAACAGAAACTAACATATTTTCACCGTATTAAAAGGTACTAAAATATTAAATGTAAACTAAATGAAGTGAAATATACAACCAGAAACAGACAGCGAGTAGCTTCCCATCAGCATTTACCTGCCTCATAATTACTCTGCTACCTGCCCCTAATAAAACTTACTCTAGACTTTTCTCAAGCTTTGACATCGCCTTTGACTGCTCACTGTTACGCTGTTTCCCCATCAAATCCTTTGACTTCCTGTCTCCTTCATTCCCCTCTGGTAAATTCGCCGGTTTATTGATCACTATAATTTTCTTTCGTTCAGAAGGCGCATCGACTGTATCAACAGTAGGAGGTGATTGAGTGACAATAGAATCAATTGCTGTCTCAGCTTCAGTTTTAAGTGGTGCTGACAATTTAACGGATACTATAATTTTTTTCCGTTCACCAGAAATCTCGACAGTATCTAATTTCGGAGCACTTTCAGATATAGGTTGGGATGATTTAGCTGAAAGGGTTATTTTCTTTCTATCAGAATCAATTTCTACAGTGTCCAATTGTTTTGGAGAAATTTCCATTAAAGGCCGTGACAGTTTTGTAGTTAGAACAATTTTCTTGCGTTCATTTGATGTTTCAATTAAGTCAGACTGCTTTGATGAACTTACCATAATGGGTTGTGACAACTTTGAAGAGAGCACAATTTTTTTACGTTCTCCTGAAATTTCCATTGTGTCAAATTCTTTTGGAGGACTTTCACTGAATTCAGAAATCTGTGGCGAAAGCTTCGTTGAAAGAAGAATTTGTTTTCTTTCAGAAGACAATTCAATTATATCTAGATGCTTAGATTGAACTTCAGAATTTATCTCATATTCACAAATTTCAATTTTTTTTCTTTCTGAATTATCTTGCAAACTCTGTGTCGGTGGAGTTTCAACAAATTGAGAAGAAATTTGCAAAGTTTTTCCGTAACTTACAATTTTGTTTGATTCTTCTTTCAGTTCAGTTGATTCTTCTAAAACATCAAACCGGTTTAATCTAGGTTCTGTAATATCTGATGTAACCTGAGGCGGTTTTACCAATACTACAATTTTCTTTCGTTCAGTAGGCACATCAAGTGTTTCTAGATGTTGTGGTTTCGTGGCAGATAGGATAGAATTGGTAGAAATACTGTCAGAAAGATTGTTGTTGGATTCCAATGATGTATCAATTGTGGCATATTGGTCAGATGAATATGATACGAGGGCAAAGCTTTCATAACAGAAAACACAACACACTTCATGCAATCATGTTAGTAGAACAACATCTAAACTACAAGTAAAACCAGATTATACATACAGGTCAAAATTGAAACTTCATATAAATAAAAAAGAGTTGATAATTAAATATGAAACAGCTCCAATAAATAAATATTTCTTAATACCATAATAACATTTCACATTGACGACAGTTAAATAGCAGCACATACAAATTTTATATCATATCTAAAAATTGAGTAAAAAAATTGAGTACTAACTAAACTACTGCCTTAAAAATGAATGAAACAAAAATATTATTTACAAAATAACAACAAAAACAAAATAGCAAAAATGCAAAAAATTAAAGTTTTAATTAATGTTTACTTGCAATTTAATATTTTAAACTTTTATATGCTTAGTTTTGAAATAATTAAACAGCTTGAATTGTTCTGCAAACTGAATTCAATCTCATTGAATCAACAAATATTAGTGTAGCAACAAACAAACAAACATAGATGAATTTCTCACTTGCCTCTTTTTCAATTAAAGAATGCAACACAAAAGCATCTGCACTGGGATTAATTTCATCATTTTTAACAATTTGTCTCTACAATTACTTATATAACTTATTAAATATAACTAATTAATTGATGCTAATTGATTTTAGCTGATGAAATTAGAAACAGCCAAAATATCTCAAATTATTTATTTCCTAAAGTGCCATCAGCACACAGCACAAAGGTACTTTGTGTACAGGAAGTACTTGACAAGTGAACCATTGATTAGCAAATAAAGAGCCCAGAACACGTCTCTCATTGACACGAGAACATCAGCCATATATTGCTATCATAATCAGCCATATATTGCATGCATAATCAGCCATATATTGCTTGCATTAGCAATATATGGCTGATTATATCAACCATATATTGCTAATGCAAGCAATACATGGCTGATTACATCAGCCATATATTGCTAATGCAAGATATATATGGCTGATTATGCAAGCAATATATTGCTTGCATCCATCCAGAGTATCACAATTTGTACACTTGCTTTGTATACTTCAAAAAAGTAACATTTTCAATCTGGGTCTGGTTCAATAATCTCTGATTGAACCAAATTTTTATCAGATTTATAAAATAGCTAAAATCAATGTGACTCGATGTGACTATACCGTTAATCTTTGTCATTTGCTGAAATAATAGGAAACTATCAAAATTTTAAATACAATAACGATACAAAACTTTATATGCTGCTAATAATTGTACACTCTCTTGTATTATTATAGAGATATATTTACTTCTAATGACGTCGTTTGTATACAACCACTACAACCTTGCATAAAAGAGAAATATTTCAACAATAAAAATGACCAAGTTTTGACTACTGTTAGTACTTATTAACAAACAAACAAACAAGACAGACATGCTGTCTATGGCATACATCTTACCTAGCCCATGGTACTGAATACTGATCTGAAATAGCATATACTTTATACAATTAAATATATGTTTGTGCTATTTTAAATGCTAAACCAGTTTATTGACACAGTACAGGAAATATATCATATTGAAAGTCAAATAATATCTGATACATCACTTGCACAAACATTGTCAATTAAAGTCAAATGCTGTTGGTATGTTGCTGTATCGCAACATCAGCATGTACAGAGTATTTGTGGTTCGTTTAAATCTTTATTGCCTTCATTAATTAAGAGAAAACCAGTAGTTATACAGTGAAGAAGGTCTGCCATGATATCATCAATCTGTCACTATGCTAGAATGCTTTCAGAGAAACTTTCGAAAATGTTTCCAGTCACAGATGTATCAATCTAACAACTCGACATAAAAAATCCATTGAATTTCAAAGGAATTTAAAATATGCTCCGATATAAATGATCAAATCTAATTCAACCATCCTAGCTGGAAATGCTGAAAATCTATTTGACATAATTTATGATATATTCCCTGCTGTTAATAACTGTATCAATATATAAGAATGCACAATAAGTTTCTTTATGGATGTAAATGAAGTAAATAGCAAGTTACCCAGTTGCAGCTTCTACAGAATCATTCTGCTGATGAAGTCCATCAAAACCTTGCTTGTTATTATCATCTGAATAACTATTAATTCCGCTGCATTTTATGTCTTGTAAAACTTCAGCTGTACTTTCCTTCACTTTAGATTTTGAATGATTGTTCTCAAAGTGTAAAGTCAATGTTGATTCAACTGCTGAATTATCTCTATTGTCTAAATACAATTGAAAATTAATTGTTTGTTTATCTTCTTTGTTTACAACTGGTTTATCATCAACTGCCTGTTTATCTTCTTTGTTTACAACTAGTTTATCATCAACTGCCTGTTTATCATCAACTGCCTGTTTATCTGCTTTGTTTACAACTGGTTTATCACCGGCTATCACTGTCTTCTCACTATCCACTCTACCCACAACTGACTCTGCATCTCTTTTCCTCTCACTCTTTATCACTGGCACTGAATCCTTTCTTTCAGCCGTTACTTTATCCCCCATTTTTAAAACTGGCTTAGAATCAATTCTGATTGTATTATCTGATTTTAAAAGAAGCTCTGTGTAATCAGCTATTAGCTTATCATCACTGTTTATAATCGGCTTATTATCAACTGCTGGCTTTATATCATTGCCTACAATTGGCTTACTATCAACTGCTGGCTTTATATCATTGCCTACAATTGGCTTACTATCAACTGCTGGCTTTATATCATTGCCTGCAATTGGCTTACTATCAACTGCTGGCTTTATATCATTGCCTGCTATTGGCTTACTATCAACTGCTGGCTTTATATCATTGCCTGCAATTGGCTTACTATCAACTGCTGGCTTTATATCATT
>JAQIXG010005586.1:0-11282 GCA_034700105.1 Oconnorella tubifera | reverse complement strand
GCGGGACTGATTAATAAACTTCGATATAAGCGGAATTTCGATATAAGCGAGTTCGATATAACGGGGTTATACTGTATTTTTAATCTTTTCATCAATCTTGCATTTGCTTAAAAATGATCTGCGGTACAAAAATTTCACAGTTTTGCTACTATGTTAAGAATAAAATGTTAAAAAAATTATTCGTCACAGACTCGAGACAAGATTTTAAACTTATGTGACAAATAATATCTGTAGTCAACTTTATTGTAGACTTAGACATTCTGGTTTCTTTATTACATCTAAAAAGAATTATTGTCAAATGCTGATTTAAACTAATTCATAAAATCTTTCTTTGATAAAGTCATAAATTCATTTTAAAGCGGAATAAAATAGGCAAAATCATAAGTTATTCTGCGGGTATTTTGATCGGATCAATGCATTGTCTGTTTGTACTAATAGTATGCTGGTTTTCCAACAAAACGTTTGCAGACAAATTATTTATGATATTTCAGAGGACCTTAGCCATATTGATATTGAACAGTTTTTATTTAACCTTGTGTCATTTACCTTATGTACATTGTATATGAACTATTTATCTGTGAACGTTTGTCACTATACTATCATGCTGTTAAAAACGACTTGTCTCTTTCGGGGGGGGGGGTTTAATTAATATCAAATATTCATTACACATGTGAAGAATATCGATCTCTAGCTGAACTTTGGTTGTTAAATTGTTAAATAGATTTCATTTTGTTTGTTTTTAGGCAAACCTGGCATAGCACATCGTGATCTGAAGAGCAAGAACATTCTTGTCAAGACAAATCTAACTTGTTGCATTGCTGATCTGGGTAATTATTTTTCTTGTATTGGACTTCAGCTATTTTAAATTTATTATGAGAATAAAAGTTCAAAATAACTTATTATTGTGTACATTATTGCGTTGACATTGACAAAGTAAAGTCATTTAATGCACTTTGTAGTCATGTGTTTAACTATCACTTAGTGTGTATACAAACAGTTTGTATTATGTCCTTTAATAATTTTTTTGTGCTGATGTGACATTAAACAGCGAACAAACAAAGCGATTTTAATTCTATGACAACCTTGTTTATTTAAATCTATTTACGTAACCATCATTTAGTTCAATTTTACTGTTTGTTCGCTATTTTCTGTTTCTTAATGTTTTTCTAGACTCTGAGACTTGAGCTCTGCTCTGATGCTAGTTATATAGTACATTATTTTTCATAAATCCTGTTTCATCAGAATATACCAAGTCTATGTAGTTTGTGAGAGCTTTCGAAGATTAACTATTTACGAAATATTCCAGAATCTTGAAAAATGACCGGCATATATCTACCATTCCAATTTCTATTGCTAATTCTTAGTTTTCATCTAAAATGAATTCTGCTGTGTTAAAGAACTGCATCATAACAAACAATATAAAGTCTTTAGCAAGATGCAGGCTGCACAACAATCTGAATTGATTTTATACGTCAGCCAACGGGCAGATTAACAAGCCAAAAATAACACCAGAAGAAGGAATAAAGGCAGCAATATATTTCATAATTATATATATATTAAATTATATCTATTATTCATATGATCAGCTATATATTTGAGCAATTCTATTTACTAAATGATACGAGTGTTTGTATGTTTCGTTTTTGCAGGCCTGGCAGTGAAGCATGATTTCGGAACAGATATGATTGACATGGCACAGAACTCAAGAGTAGGAACAAGACGTTACATGGCTCCTGAAGTGTTGGATGAAACTATAGACATACGCTACTTTGAATCGTTCAAACACGCTGATGTGTATGCGCTTGGGCTTGTCTACTGGGAGCTGGCGCGTCGCTGTAGATATGGATCCGGTAGGTGGTTTTTGTGCAGTAGATAACTTTTTTATATGCCGTAGATAAGTTGTTTTGAATATTTTAGATAAGCTAGTAATTCATTAATTTATATGATGTTTCTCATAAACCAACTGGCAGCAGTATTATTGTAAATTTTACTAAAATATTCGGTGAGCAAGTGTTTATCAGATAGGGCATTGGTTTGTGTGTGTTTTTAACAGATCCATCCGCTATATCTTTTCTTCTGTTGATCAGGCACACTAGTCATTTTTAAGTTACTATACAATGATTTTCTATTACTTGGTTGCTTGATGAATTTAATCTGTATTGAATGAAGTGTCGAATCACGGTCGTTGTGATTAGACTATAATAAGAATATTGTGAACATTTAATATCGATTTCAATAGTTTTTGTTTGTATTTGATCATCTGCACCTTTTGTTATCATGATATATTGTTTATTGAATAAATATATTTAAATAGCTTATAATTTCAATAATGTTGTCAGTGAATAACAGTGTGCTCTATTTAGTTGTGTGTTTTTATTTAGCCATAAATGACTATTTCATAGAGAAATCAAATTTTATTGACAAATGAAAAATCAGAAGAGAAAGTTAGGTATAATTAGAACAGAAAAAATATCGAAGTAACACAAATTGCTTATACATTTAACTTAATATATAAAACAAAATACAATATTAAACTTTACTTGCATAATAATCATATCATATTGTTTTAGATTGAGTTTTTACGAATGTAACTTGTGTAGGTTGGCAGTGTGAGGACTATCAACTGCCCTACTATGATATGGTCCAGTCAGATCCAAGTCATGAAGAAATGCGTAAAGTTGTTGTGACTGAAAAAAGACGTCCTGAGATACCCAACAAGTGGCAGAGCAATGAGGTCTGGTTTTATGGACGTTGTCTTAAGTCTCTTGTTATATCTCTTGTAGACGGATAAATCTATAAATCTGTCTATTTAGCTGTTTATGAGAAAATTCGGTAAAATTTAAAAAATCCTTATTGAATTCTTGCTCGTTTGTTTAACTTTACGAGTTAAATTTTCAATACTCTTTGTGTGCAGCAGCTCATTTAGTCCATGTACTCTATCAAGATCTGTTTTTATACAAACGCTTATAGCATGTGGAAGTTGTGTTGTTTAATTTTATGCTTAATGTCTTTTATTACCTTATTGTACGAATGATATCTCCGATGCAGGCTACTTACTAAAGTATGCGGCAAGTTAGAGATAGAATGAGCTTTCATGTGAATCAAACCTGAACCAGTATCTGCCGAGTCTGTTGCTTACCAAATCAAATTTTTGGATAATATTTTGCTTGCTGTGTTTTCAAGGAAAATGTTTTTGTGTTTTGCAGGCACTGAGAGTGTTGTGTCAGATTATGAAAGAATGTTGGTGTGCGTCATCAGCGGCCAGACTCAGTGCTCTGCGCGTCAGAAAGAATCTTGTTAAACTCATTGAGATGGAAAATCTCAAAGTCTAAATGATCATTTCTGTGCACAAGCGAGTAAAAACTTTGTGAATAAAATGCCTCTAACAAAACTGCGATTTTGTTTTGAATTCGTCGATATAATATCAGAAGTTTTCAGGCATTGCATTGCAGATATAGAAATTTAACACATTTTTTTCAAAATTTAACTTTTTTTGCTTAACAGGTCCGTATTTAAAACTTGTAACTTTTAGACTATTTTAAATATTTGAACGAATATTTATGATTGTGTGCGAAGTAAAATTAGCTCTAATCCGTGACAATCACTTGGCTAAAATCCAATTGATTCTAAGTTTATCGGAGGTTTGTTAGAGGCTATTTTACACAATGCACCATGTACAGCGCTGCGGTGAACTCGATATGTTCTGCGTTATTAATTCACGGCATAGAATTACAATACATCTATTGTATTTGTACAGAATCTTATTCTATCTTTTGTTTTCATATGCGACCTATAGTTCAGGAGTGTTTTTTAGTTTTTGCATTTTTTAAATTTGCATTGTGTAAGCAATTAGAGGTTTCTTATATAAAATGAAAATTGAAATTAGTCACGGTTAGAAAGTGATAGTTGTATATTCATGAAGCTTTTGATTGCAATGGAATTTATACAAATTACTGGCTAAGCTTTTCAGTGTATATTGAATATTCATTGTATATCTTTTTTTTGTATTAGTATCACTATAATCAGTGCCGGATTTAGACCTCGGGGGGCCTGAAGCGCTTCTGCAAAGGGGGCCCCAAAAATCAAAAGTCTCAATTATTTTTTTTAATGCCACATCGAACATATCGCGCGTGTTGATTTTTTTGAAGTGATGACTTTTTTTTTTTGCTTATCACTACATTTTCTGAGTTGACTTTTAACATTCAATTTCATATTCAACTGTACAACAAACATTATCATTAAAAAAAAATTCCTTTAAATCTCGGGGGCCCCCTTTGGCTGGGGGGCCCTCAGCACGTGCTCAAAGTGCTTCGATGTAAATCCGGCCCTGAATAGTCTATAATTAAGTTTAACTTGTTAGCTAAAATTCAATGCAACAGTATTGGAAGTTTTTCATTATTGTAGCATTGTAGGCAAAATTTAAGTCTTATTGAGATTTTAATTTTTAAGCAAATATTTTGTGATTTTCATGAAGTAAGAATATAATTTTGCTTTGCTCTGTCATTTTTACTATGCGGTTAAAACATTTACAAATTACAAACTTTATTCAATAACAAAAAATCAGTAATATTTGAATAAATTTATTCTTTCTTAAACGTATAATTCAAAATTCTTTTTCTTGTACTGTTTACATAAAACTTTAATTTACATACAACGCAGTGTTAAATGCAATAATTAAATGTCAAATAGCATTTTTACAAGTATTCCGTGGCTTTTGCATCTCAGAATGGATCAATTTATATAGTTTTTGGCTACTTTATTTATACAATTACTTGTTGGATTAATTTTATGATTTTTCATCAAATTTGTTTAATGAAATAAATGTTAAGAAATGCAATTTTCATTATAATCTATTACTTTTAGTTTTATTTAATTTTGTCGCAACTTTAAAGATCGGTTACTTCCGCTATTTCTTTATTATCAGTTTATTGTTTTTGATGATCGTTCAAATTTTGATAGTTTCATAATTAGAAGCCCCTTCATATACTTCATTAAGTTATCAAACGCGGATAGTTGCATTCGTAAAACCGAAAGCAATAGAAATATTACTCAAATTTATTTTTAAAAGTTGATAATGAAGGAGGCTGTAGCCGTATTAACTATTGTACAGACATTGTACAAATATATAATAATTTTGTTTCGTTTAATTATCAAGTAGATTTGTTACTTGTAGTGCTTTTGCATTTTTTAGTTTACTAATTGCTTTAAGTTTTTGCCTTTTTTGTCAAGTAGACATGTTTGTCTGGTGGCTACGAATATGATTGGCTAGAAATGTAAAGTATTTTATCAGTTGTCGCGTGATTAGTTAGTTATTTTAATAATGTGTACAGCTCTCATTAGTGTTCTTTGTAGAGTTTTTCTTGTTAAAAGCGAAGCTTTTACTCGTTATTTGGTTTCGCGCGATGAGTTTGCGACATTGATATCATCTGACACAATTCAAAGTAATAGGGTTAAGTTTCTGGTATTTTTTACTCGGATCCAATAATCATTGGTGTTGTCTTGGTGGCTTGCAATTTCTATCATTTGCTGTCTCATTTATTAAAGAGCATAATTCAACAGAAACCTCTTCAATATCATCTATTTATTAATATCAATATCAATATCTTCAATATTATCATTTTATAAATGTTAGTTATTTAGCGTAACTTTCTTTCTATTAACACTGACATTGGCATTGATGCAGAATGTCACAAATTTAATCAGTGATTTTTCTGGTAAATGGTTTCCTCTCTCAGTTAATTGTCCTCACTGTTTGGGTAAAGCATGTGTGGTCTTTCCTGATACTGAGGGACGTCTGCTACATCGTCCATTGACTGTTAGACAGATGTTAAACTTAATCATTACTATTCATTAATTCAGTTTGCTTTAATTCCAATTAATTTTTGTAAATTTATATTTCATTCTTTTTCTTATTAATTTACATCACTCTATCAAATGATATAGTTTTTTATTGATGTAAAAATTAACTGCAACGTTTTAATTTTAAACTAATTATAGATGGGATCTAGATTCTTTTTATAGTTTGTTTCTAATTCTATGTCATGAAAATACTTTTCATACAAGTGACATATTAGAGTTGTGTACAATATGTTATAATTATAAGACGGATGATCTACAAGGCTAAGTTAAATATAAGAAATATTGATTCTTTAATGCTGGCTACTTAACTGCATTGGCAACATTTATTCTTTATTACCATTGTGCTTGGCTACTCAACTGTCAATATGTTTAATCTTTTGCTATTAAGAAAAAAAGGATGAGAGATTGCCGAGTGGTAATTTGTTTATCTTTCTGTGTTGGATACTAAGGTTCAACTCCCATCTATCCTCGGTTGACTCAGCTGTTTGTTACTTTGGAAAAATGAGTAGAATATTAGGTTGTGAAAGAAACAGATCCTGAAATAATTTCATGCAGTAGACCCTGTGTGTACTGTAGATTAATAAATTCACTATCTTCATTATCTACTAATTCGTTATCTTCTTTAAGTTAATACCTCGATCTAGTATAGCTGTCAGCTTTGAGTTTTAAAAAAGATAAACTCTCTCCAGTTTATATAATAAATGTAGAGTTTTATTGATCTTATATTATACTTTAATTATACTGTATTTATTTGCTTTAATTTAGGAACCTCTGTAATGTTAATTATAACTTTGTGCTACAATATAAGCTACATAATATTATTTAGTGTTTATTATGAAAAGTATTGCTTATTGCATTACTTCTGTTTTAACACGTGTAGTATAGAAGTATTTTTCCGTAATTTACTCGCAACTCAATGATTAAAGTTACCGTTTACTAACAAACTATACAATCCAATTACCAATTAATTATTTTGTTTAAGTAACTTTTGGAAAGCTATTGAAATATAATAACGAGTTGTCATAAATAAATTGATTGTATTTTACTTCTTTTTCTGATATATTTGTATTGTCATCAAGTTATATTTAATAAATGTCTGTTTACAATTAAATTAAAGAGTTACAATTTATTTAAGATTACAGTGCAGAAATCTTACACAATAATCTGTTTTCATGTTTTGTTGACTTTTATATCTTTTTGATTGTTTTTGTGGACATTATGAACACTTAAATATATGTAATTTATTCAAATTATATATATATCAAGTTATATGATTCAATTGTTTATTCAAATATTGTATTAAATTTCATTTTAGTTTTTTTTTAATTTTTATGTATGCATAGACCTACGCATATATTCATTGATATGTACTCGTTGACAATTAATCGATTAAATGCTGCGAGTCGTTGCGTATTTTTATTAATAAGTCGGCTCAATTTACATGTAGCATTTCAACTATCTAGCTCTGTCTATGTATCTTTCTATCTATAACTGTATCATCTTTTTGTTAGTCTCTTTGCCTTGCTGAGAAAATGGATATTTGTAAAATTACACTTTAAAATTATACCGCAATCTTAGTACTTGGAGCTGAAAAATTCTCACCCCATTGCCCAACCTTAACCCATCGCCATCAAGATAATGGCGCTGGGTTAAAATAATCCCCTTCCCTACTAAAAATAATTGCTTACAATACGTTATAACCAGGGATTTAAGAATAAATACCGGGTTACGGCATCAAACCTTTAATTTTCTTTAATGTTTTGACTCCTGTAGGCTTATACACAGTGTGCATTCATAGCTTCCTAATTTCCTAAACTTTATTATCATATTGTACTATCATATTATCAATTAGTAGCACGATTTTTAGTCACTAAGGGCACACCTGGAGAAAATTAGTCAAAGCATATCTTATATAACGATCCTTCTCGGTGAGTGCGAACAAAGTGAACTCCACACAAACTTTAGCAAAGGTGGATTGAACAGTGCATACAGTATAGATTATAATTAGATGCGCAACTTTTTTGTAGATATTTTGAAAGTTTCTAATTTTGCGGTATTATTTCATATCATATTCATTAACGGACATGGTCATCCACAGACCGCAGGTAGGGAGAGGGCTGGCAGACAATATAAGCGATAATCCGATACTAAACGCAGGATTGAAGTGTCAGCAGTCGAAATAAGGGTTTTATCTATGGTAAGATCGCACTTTTATTTTATATTTTATCTCAACCTCTGACCTATTTATAAAATTATAAAATCACATCGGCACAGCGAAATAACTAACTCTGATGTGGTGGACCATACAAATTTTATTCAAAACACTGTTATATTATTTTCAACAAATACTATTCTAGTGATTGGTTTACAGAATAACTGAATAGAAATATTTATTAGTTGTCCGCGGTATTAAATACTGTGAGAAAGTTTTTATTAATTAATAATAAAATCTATATTTATATGCGTCTTTAAAATATTTTTTAATACTGCTATTATTATTATTGTTTTATTTGTACACAATTTAATTACCAAGTATTTTTTGACTCGTGATAATTAAGTTGATTGTGTGAATGAATGTATACGTCGCGTGACATTACGCCTAGTAGGCCTATTAAATTAATAATAATAACAATATAAATGCTTTAATTGTAGTTTATTAATTATATAAATTATTGAGAGAATAAATTCAATATAACTTACAATATTAATAATATATAATCTGCTAATTTTATTTATTTGTTTTTAAATTCTATATATATAATTGTTTTCCTTAGTTGCTGCTGTTGATTTAAGTATTTTATTGATGCTTATAATTTCTTGAGGCTTATTTATTGTTCAAATATATACATAATAATAGTAATTAAGCTTGTTATGAAATTATAGAATTATTGAAAAGTTTTTAAGACCGACTTTGTAGTTATTGAACTTAAGTCCAGATACATTTGATGACTGTTTGGGACTCGTGTCAAGAAGAGGGGCGTTTCGTTGTGTGATGGCCTCTTTAATTAAAAATATCAACTTAAGCATTAAGCTCAAATTATGTTTCAGTTAGCCTGTATTGTTAAAGCTGTTGATCATTAGTTTATTTTTTTGCTTTGATCTTTATTATGCTACGAGTAAAGTTCATTGTTTTATTTTAAAGTTCATTGTTTACAAGTTCATTGTTTACACAATTGTTTTACTTTATTTTGTTTGTTATAGATTATGAGCAAGTTTTTGAGGAGGGATTTTACGCGAATGTTTTTTATTTGATCCGATGATTAGTTTATTAATTAAATAATGGAAAGAGACGCTAAGCTAAAAAGTTCAATTACTTTATATCTAAAAGACGCAATTGTTGCGATACAGACACAGAATGTCAACAGTGATGCTGCTGCCATTGGCAGGTTTGTTTTTAGTATATCTTAAAAACCATTCAGAATTCAAGAAAGTGAAATTGACTTGCTGTATATATTCAAATGCAATAATTACTTGCAGTGTGTGAGCCTTGATGTCTATCTATTTTGTGACTCTATAATTTGTTGGTTTATTCATTTGTGTATTACCCCAGTCATCTCCTCTCTACCAACACGCCCCTCACCCACCACCCTTACTTTGATTTAGGATGCAGTTCTGTAATGACAATGATAGAAAAGCTAGAGTTGTTGTCCCTAATATTAAAAAGTGTCATCCTATCTCTTCTATTCTAAAACGATTACATTGGCTTCCTGTCAGACAACGCATTCTTTTCAAAATTGCTTCTTTAACTTAAAACTTTGCATCATCATCAACCTTCTTATCTCACTGAAATCATCAAACCTTATGTTCCTTCTCGCACTCTTCGTTCTTCAGATCTGTACAAACTTTCTCTTCCTTTAATAAAATCTGCGCAAGATCAACGATCCTTTTTCTTTGCTGCTCCCACTGTCTGGAATAGTTTGCCTCTTAGCTTACGTTTCTCTACTTCTATTCATTTCTTTCATTCTCAGCTTAAAACTTATCTTTTTCCACCTTAGATTTTTTTTTCTTTTTACGGACTGATTTCCCGGCTAAACGGTTTCCTCTCTCAGTTTATGGTTTGTCCTCACTGCTTGGGTGGAGCATGTGCGGTCTTTCCTGATACTGAGGGTCGTCTGCGACATCGTCCCACGACGGTTAAACAGACGTTAAACTTTTATTGATTGATTATTGAATGATGACAGTATGTTTAATAGAACGTTTTCAATGAGTCATTATGAAAATTATTATAATATGTTAGCGTTTGTTTGTCTTCTGATGAAGTTGACCGCATTTTGCTGACAGTTAGTTATTTGTTTGTCTGTAACAGTCAGGACTCCACTAATGCGCTCTGTCATGCCATTGAAGCTATATTTCTACACGGACTTAAAGGATCTTCATCTGATAAGGTGATGATCTTTCAATTTATCTGAAATTCTTTTTATTAGTTGCAGTGAAGTTACTAAGCAGAGGCAACAAGTCTCAGGACAATAAGGGCCCTGAAATAGCAGTGGTTGATTAAATTTATTATAATTATTGTTATTATGCTTATTGAGCTGATGGTATATATTTAATAATAAACAAATTATCGATTCAAATTTTGACATCACTGTAAACAAAACGAGTCTGTGGTCATGAAAATATTGAAATATAGTTATAGATATAAAATATAGTTATAGATATTTTTTTATTTAAATCAGATATGCATTGAAACAAGTTTTAAGACTTGTTTAAATCAGCCACTAGTTGATGAACTTGATAATAGTAAACTTTGCAAAATAATTGCATGAATTATTTTGCAAAGTTTGTTATAAGTTTATTAAATGTGAAGTTCTAACTTAACTTTACCATTTTAAAAGACCTATAAAATTAAAGGGGTATACTTTATATAATGAAAGTAATATATGTAGTTGTTTTGTTTTGTATAGTTCACTTTTTTTGTTATTTGGAATCTTACAGAGTATTTCTTTATACTCTTTAATGTTAATTATGAAAATGTTCAATTAGGAATTAATTTCAGAATTTCTGGAGCTTGTTAAAGAAGTATACGCACGCGGGAACTTTGTCGTTGATCGCTGATTTGAATCAGATCAGCTCTGATATAGGCCGTTGTAGGGTAATGCTGTCTATGTACACTTTATTTGTATAGTAAAACCCAGTTTGCATAGAAAATTATTTAAATGACTGTTACGAGTCAAGTATTTCCTACTTGATGCTTAATTTAATACACTTGGTTTTATATCTATATTTATTTTGGGTCATTTTACAAATTGATATAAAAATGTGGTTTTAGGACGATTCGTCCCCGAACGGTTCATCCCCGAACGGTTCGTCTCGGACGATTCGTCTCACGGACGGTTTGTCTGGCTGACGATTTGTCTCGCGGACAATTCGTCTCAATTTTTTTAAATATATTGATAAAAGTTTAAGATATAGCACACAAAGCA
>JAQIXG010005585.1:0-11283 GCA_034700105.1 Oconnorella tubifera | reverse complement strand
CCAGTGCCGCTATTGGACGATAAGCACGCTCCCCTGCATGTGTGGTTCACGTATCCACTGAACTTACCAATGAAACCCTCATTGATTACCTACCCCTCGTCTTCGTTGCAATGTGTTGTAGATATGTCGAGGTAAGTACACCAGTCTAGGCTATCCACAATACGTTGAGGACCGCGCCGTGGACTGTGCCGATCACCGCGCCGATCGCCGCGGACCGCGCCACGGACCGCGCCACGAACCGCTCAAAGCACAATCAGCACGTGGAGTCCAGAAAACTGGGCAGGGGAAGGCCGATTCTTGGATGTGGGGCTTCCAAATATTAATCTAACCCCTCCCTCGCGATTTTAGACTATTGACTAATTTAATTTACTTTAATTTGACTAATTTGATCCGATAGATGATTGTCTATCATTTCTATGATATTAAACTTTATTTCCCATATATAAAGACAATGGCAAAATACTAACTAAACTTATTTATCAAACTTAAAAGCTTATAAAGTAATGTATAATAATTGCCAGTATTTAGCGATTAATTAAAAGGATTTAATTACGGTATAATTAATAAAAATAAATGATTACATTGAATCTTAAATAAAGTTGTATACCAAAAGTGTCTAAAACGTCGATTTTTGACTCGAATCCCACTTTCCCTTCGCGATTTCACTTTCCCCCTAATTGACCCTTGGGCCCGGCCCTACCTACGTCAATTATCGAAAAGGGAACCCTTATAAATTTAAAAATATAACTTTTAAAACTTTTCCTCAGTCTTTTTACAAGTTGCTTCTTCGACAACAAAACTGCTTTAGACTGTCGTCGTAACAAAAGTGCAACAAAAGTTCAGAAGTTATAAGGTCAATTGCACAATTGCTCAAGAGGTTAAAGTTCAAAGATCTCGAGTTCGAAATATGTAACATTGTAATAAAATAATTAATTAAATGCTAGTTTGACATAAATTTCTTTATTATCTGAAAATTAATTAAATAATATTATTAAATTTTGTGACTTCATATATGAATTATGCCATAATTTGTCATTTTGAACCGGTTAAATTAATAATTATAATTAGTTAATAAATGACATTAATAATTTTTTTTAATTGAACTAATATATAACAAGTGTAATACAACAAGTGTATTGAGATAATTTAAATTTACGTTGTTTAATTTTGTTTGAATAAATAAAATTAGCTTTTTGTTTGATTAGATATTTAAATAATGAAAACAGTGAAAGAATTAGAAAGTTTGCAAAGTGGTTATGGCAAGGGTCGAGTGTACGTTGAGTACAGTGGGGATGTGGCTGTACTTGTGATGGATATGGGAGAGAACAGGATGAATGATCTTTTTATAAGTGGGATCAATACAGCCTTGGATGAAATTGAAGGGTAGATAAGTACAGTTATAAAATATCTGCTTTTTCATTTTCACCGGAGAAAAGAAATTTAAATCAAATTTGTTATGTTAGATATAATATGTAATATCACTATTACATAATATAACTTAACATAATATAACAGTGATATAACATATATTTATATTACTGACTTTGTTATGAAGTAGCACTGATAAGACACGCTTAATTTTTTACTGATTATGAATTAAACTGCTTATAATACAGAAAAAATTAATGAAAATATACTCTCCTTATAAGATACATGCAGTACTGATATAAAGAAAACTGAACAGATAGATTGTCTGTGAGTCAAATAGTGTACTATTGTATACTTTTACTTTTATGATTTTTCATATTTTCACTCGATTATTAACATCTGAGAGATATACTTATAATTAATGATTAGTTTCAGTTTTGAAATTTAAGTATAATTTTTAGCTTAACTATATTTTGTTAGGAAGCCTAACATTAAAGCGCTTATAACTACTGGAGTTGGTAAGTTTTATTCGAATGGTCTTGATTTGGATTGGTTATTTCAACTCAATTCAAATGCCGCAGACCACGTTCCAATATTTCTTGATAGATGGCATAAACTAAAAGCTAGAATGCTGACTTTACCAATTCTGACGATAGCCTGCATGAATGGTGATTTTATTTACATTAATTTGAAAACTATAAAATTAAATTAGATAACAAAATTAAATTAATTATATTAGATGAGATATAGCGAAATAAGTTTATTTGATGGGTTGCAATATTTCTTTTACGATTTTGTCTCAGATTTTTGAAGAAATCATCACCCTAATACTAAATGTATTCTGGCTTTAATCCCGTACGGTTAAAATCTTTCATTAAGAAATAAATGTATTGTGCTAGAAATCAACTGATTCTATTATGTCTAAAAGATTGCAATTGATGGTTAAACATATATTAAACTTTAAGATTAGGAGTATAAATTTCTGCTGTTTGAAAATAGAGCGTCATATTACAGAGTAGCCTATTGCAAAGTTCTTCTTTTAACTAACCCCTTCTCATATCCTATAAAATTACTAACTTTTAAACCCATTGAAACTATCGTAATTTAATAACTCAATATATTCGATAATGAATTGTAATTTATACAAAAAAAAATTATTTGTCTTAGATATATTAACACTGAAATAGATATATCAGAAAGATATATACTCAGAAAGATATATCATTAACACTATAATAATGTATTGTTTTGATTTTCTAGGTCATACTTTTGCCGGGGGGGCTATACTTTCACTAGTGCATGATTATCGTATAATGAACACAGACAGAGGTTGGTGGAGTTTGAATGAAGTTCATCTACGCATGCGTTTCTCACCTTGGATGATTCGTCTTATTAAGTTTGTATTTAGTTTTATTTCAACATGATTATTATTAAATTTTATTGGTATAAATCTTTTAATAATTTATTAGTTATTTCTTAAAAATTTGTTGGTTAATTGAGATTTTAGATCTTTCGCTAGATATCAGTTTTTTTATTCTAAATTATCACCTTACAGTATCATACATTTTTTTGAGTTGATTTATTGTGTTTCACAGTAATTTGGCAAGAGATTTTAAGTCTAATATACGATATATATTTTTATTAAGAACAAAATATTTATATTTTATATACGACAATATTGCAAATTACTAAAACTTTAAGTAACTATTAATTCTTGCGCTTCATTTCAAATGAAATCATTCATATCTATTGTAACTATTCATTTTATTAATATTTTACATTATAATCTCCTATATTGCCTTTGAATTGCCACAATTTCCCCGAATGTTATATTTCATTAGAAATGTTTGTAATAATTAGAAATAATTATTAGGATATGAGAAGGGGTTAGAAATAATTGTTTCATTTTATTGACAGAATTTTTTCTAATAATTTTTCCTTATTAATTCAGTTTCCGATTGACATCTCCCAGAGTTGCTACAGACGCTATTATACTAGGAAAACGTTTTACGGCAAAAGAGGCATTAGACAACGGCATCATTCATGCCACTGCATCAACAGCCGATCTATTAAAGATGGCTAAATCATTCACGGCTCAAGTGTTGCCACCGAATGAAAGTCTCGACAGAGAAAGTCTAACTAATATGAAACAAGATTTATATCGCGATGTTTTAAGTCTATTGCAGATGGACGATTATGAATTTAGAAAGAAAAACGCAATGCTTTAGATTTGTTTGTTAATATTAAGGCTGTATCAAATATTCATTTTGTATTCACTTCGAATAATGTGATCGAATAATGCCTTAAATCAGAGGTTCCCAACCTGTGGGTCGCGACCCCATCTGGGGTAGCCTGACAATTTTTCAGGGGTCGCTTGAGACCTGAGAATTAATTTTGTTAATAAAATGACAAGTTTTTTATGCAATGTTAATGCAATGTACTTTGCACAATACACACTTAAAACGTAAAGTTAAACATTTTATTTCTTTACAAATCGATTTTTTAAAATATTGACCAAAAAATAACAAATTGTTGTGTAGGGGCGCCAGAATATTAAAATTTGGTGTTGGTGTCGCCACAACTTGGCCAATGTTATCAAGGGGTCACAGCATCAGAAAGGTTGGGAACCGCTGTCTTAAATGGACTATTCGCATTCGATGCAATAGTAAAGTTAATATCTGTGTGCTGAATTATTTATATTTTTGTTACGAATTTGAATCATTTAAAAGGCTGTGATTAATTTAAGATTTTGTATTGTAATGATTTATAACTAGGCTAATATAAAGTTGAAGATTTTTAATTATTTGTAATTACGTTTGTTTTAATTTTTAATCTGCATTATCTTACAGGATGATTTAATTATTTGAATAAATATGGGGTAACGTATTCGGGGGTCGATTTTTTGGGGTACCATGAAATGGATCAATCGGTATTACATTTATTCACTTATTTAAGCTGATCTTTATTCATTAAAGGATATTTTCAAAATAGGTAACAAAAGCAACAAATGTTAACACCATTATAATGCAGACAAACAGAATATAAATATATTTGATTGCAAGCAAAAACATTAACAATTTGAATTAATGTTTTACGTTAATGTACTTAACAAAATAACAATTATTAATTAAGTTAACATCTTAAGAAATTATACAGCAATATGAAATGAACATTTATTATTATATCAATTATAGAAATATTTACGATTATAAGAGAAACGTTAAAAATTAGAATTACTTCAAACTACTGTCATTTATGTAACATTTGATCAGAATAACAATTGTTCATAAGTATCAATGGCATGATAAGAAATTCATCAGAATTAACTTGGATAGTTTCATATTAATAATTCTCTCTATCCCACCCCAGCATTAATAACTTATAGTTTTTTTACTAGGACTGTTATATTTATAACTTAGCATCTTTTGTTTTTAATTTCAGTTTCTATCTGTACCTCATATTGCCCTCATAAAGTGATATCCAGCAGTGATATCCATAAATCATATACACACACAATTACACAATTGTGTATATTCTGCAATCACAAAGATGCACAGTACATGTCCTCGATAAAAGTCCATTTTTCAATATCATCCATTTATTTTATGTTTACATTGAAATAATATCAACACATAGCTAGTATGGATCATTTATATAACTGGCAATTGTAATAAATAAATCAGTAGATCTTATCCTAATTTATTTGAATATTCATTGCATAAAAGTAAAGACTACAAATACAAGATCCATCGTGCTTTATTACAACAAACTAAAATCAAGACTGCTACAATACTCTTTAGAATAAGTAAAAAGTAAAATCACGAGCATCAAATATATCATAAGTAGTGTTGATTATCCAAATAAATGAAGCGTATATATAAATCCATACTAAGCATAGAAATGCCTTCTGTTAAATCTATCTGCAAATCTAGTCTCTGTAATACTTCATCAGTTCAAAATGAATTAGGATTAGACGTTAAATTACAGAAAGAGCAAATGCTGTAAATGATGCAATTTCTACAGTAACGTGGAAACAATATGATGTTGATTCAAAGTCTAATATTGTAAATTTCAATTTTTTCTAATCATATACAATTCTACAGAGAAAAGAATCATATCCCTAATGTACCCTTCCTAACTCCAAGTACCGCTTTAACCATCATCATATTCCATTTTCTCAATCTGCGAATTAAATCGTATCAAAATCTTATTATATTCATAAACAAGTTCATTTCAATACAAGTATTTCTAAATCAAAAGTCACCCAACATTCATTCAACTTTGAGCCTATATCATAAAATATATACTACGAGTCTGTTATTGTGTGTCTATCATTTAGTCTTGTCCATAAGGCATACAAGACCTAGTCATCTGTACTGCCTGTTCGTCGCTTGGTGGCCGCTGCCGCCCTTTGGCGAGGAGAGGCCTTAGACTTGGGTGAGCGCCCAGGTGACTTGTCTGCAAATAAAGAATTCCAGATCACGATTTTATCATTCATTCATAAAGTCTGTTTAACATTTAAAGGGATGATGTCACAGACATCCCGCAGTGTCAGGAAAAACATACATCCTCCACCCAAGGCTGGTTAGAAAAATGGTTTGGACTCGGATGAGTCAGGTCCAGATTCGAATCCCGGATAGCTCACTATTTCTCAAACTTGCAGCACCCTTTAAATTGCCAGCTACGTCTTTGACATCATTTATACAATACGATAATCAGACGTTAAACGATAACCTTATCATAATTGTTACATTAATCGTATTACTTGCTATTATTATCTTTAATAAGACGCTTAAATTGACATTTATCGTATAATACGGTAATCCATGACATTAAACTTAAATTAATCTAAATCTCAAATAAATGATAATACGCAACTTACTCATGCTGTCTAGCGTTTCTTTTGGCAGCCAATCATAATCCACGTCTGTCTTATTGTTCTGCGTACCTGTCTCTATTTGAGCTCTTGGCTTAGAGGGAAGCAGACGTCTTTTCTAAGTAAAATAATTTAACGACATTGCTATCCTTGCAATTTAACGTCAAATTAATGATAATATTGTAACCATTGTTAATTTAATGACATTATTACATTGTTGCATGTTAAATCATTTCAGATTTTTATATATAATAAAATAACAAAGCAATGTCAATAATAGTGTGTTATTTTCAGAATATAGTAATTATAAAAAAGATAGTGAATACTATATACTTTTAAGGATTTTAAATGTTTAATAATTTTAAATACAGATATTTTCAATGAATTGGTTACTACAGAAGATATTACTTTCATTATTACTTTCAACCCTAATTTAAATTACAAAATTTAAAAAAAAAAAAACAATGATAAAAATACACTGATTTACCCCGAATGAAGTGAGAAGTTGCTGCGCACCAAAACCAATGAGCACAACAACGGCAGCGAGAAAGATGTACAGAAAGAATCTATACACAACAATACAAACAAATATACAGCATATGTCGGATCCCAGGAAGCCTGCTAAACTAAGAAACTAATTTTATCTATATACTGATTAAAATATGCAAGACCCTTGGCTATTACAGCTATTTCATTGGACCATAGCGTCATCTGTTTTTAATGACATCACGCTACTAAAACAAAATCATTGTGTAATTTAACTCAATTTTAACGAATCGGTACATATGTATGGATTCTGTACATATGTACGCTTCTACCAGCCATAAAGACTGGCTTTATAATCTAAATGTACTAGTTAGAATTTGTAACTAATGCAGTTTCAAAATTTAAAATTGTATACATTAAATTTAAATAGATAAAATAATAATAACAAATAAAATATACGAAACGATGTGATATGAAAGCGCAAAAGATTAAATAAAAGCTAAAGCAACAAATTTAATATGATATGAAGGTATATATAAATAACTAACTGTAAGATAAGTTAAAAATATAAATCACTAACGTTTCCCCGTCTAGCCCTTCATCTGGATCAGCTATACTGACAGTAGCATTAAAGATAGCATCAACAAACAGATTACCATCCTACAAAACAACACAATGCTATATCGAAATAAAGATTCCAAACAGTATCTGTTAATTACCATTATATCTGAATGACTTTAAAAGACTTTAAGTCAATCCATACTGATTGTATTGCAGAGTATTTATATTGGTATTTGATTAATTTTTCATTGTATTGTACTATCCATGAATAACGAACCTATAAACTGTATTATATACTACTATCAATCTAATAGCTTAAAGACTTGTATACGTCACATCAGCACAAATAACAATACGAGTTAAATACAATACCTTGATATCATATAGAATACAATTAGGACAAATGTCAAAAAAAACATAAGATTAATTACAATTTGATGAAATTTTTTATACTACTTTGGCAAATTTAATGAGGACATTTACAAGAAATTAATTTAATATAATATTACGCAACTAAATTACACCCCATTCTGTACATCTCTAGTTCAAATAATGCTAAAAAAATTGCCTGCAATAACAATAATCGTGCCAAGAAAGTTTTACAATGAAAAGAAAAACTAAAAGAAACCAATAAAGAAAACTAACAGAATCTCTGTAGTTGAGATTTATAGTAAGTCCAAAAGATCGAGAGCTGAATGTTTCGCTCGGAGTAAATCCGTACTCAAACGTCGCTTCACGATTCGGCTCCACAGTATGAAAGTAGCGGAAAGTTGTAAACTAAACAAAACAACAAAATGCAAAAAATATACACCAACATAATAACCCAGAATATATTAGACAATAAAATGGCCCCAAATACAATAACCCCACAAAATGACCCCGTTAATTCATTCAATAACCTAAGAAACATTACATTTAATTGTTAATACTAGTATTAACCCGAACTCCAATTTTAACCCTAAGAAAACTGTACCCTAATCAAATCATAACCCTAAAAACGCTTAATTCTTAACACACTGCATTAAATAATTTTTCTTCCTAAATGACTACGCAGACACATAACACATATAACATAAATCAAATGTTTACTTTCATGGAAAATACGAATATATTCAATGAAATTATTACAAAAAGTTATTAAATTTCTAAAAGCTCTAAAAAATCTCACATTTTGAATGTAGTAACTATAGTCCTGTGGATAATGAAAAGCTGCATCCATCGTATCAACAATGAAATCTTTATCTCCCTTATTACTAAACCCCACCAATAACTTCACTGGATGACCAGCGGGCAGATCTAACAACAGATTTTTACCATAAAATTAAATTCCACGTTGTATTCAATTAATTTCTATAGAATATTTTTTAAAAATAAAACACAAGCAGATAATAATTAAAACGAATCTCTTATTTTTCTTGGTTCGTTTGAAATTTATACGAAAAAGATTAATGCAATGAATACGTCATAATCGCTTTCTAAATTGCCTCTCAGTTGAGTCTGAATATTTTCTTTAACTGAAAGGGTTGCAGTTTTATTAGTTTTACAAACATTATAAAGAAATAAAAAAAATATTTATTTTAATTTCAATAATTAAATATAAATAATATTAATATTTTGTTAGTATAAATATATCTCTTAGTATACGAATAATATGTATGCATATTCTGTATATGTATGTCATTGTATATACTAGTTGTTTAGAACTGCGGACATTACAGCAATTTTATTTATTAAACAAAGTTTATTTAATAAAAACTACAAATCAATCATGCACCAATAGATAATAAGAACAAACTATGAACTCTTTCATTGCATTAAATAAATTTAATCAAGTATTGCCAATAAAACAAATACAATAAAACAACTTATGTTAACTTGATCGTTAAATTAGCAGTAGTATAGATTCTATTAGTAATAAATATCAGCACAAACCAGCCACAACGGTGGGACGTATGAAGAGAATACTGGTCTCTGCATCAGGGGATGGCTTTAACACTTTCTCCACCTCCTCTTCTTCCTAAAATCAATTTAAAATACCAGAAAATTTATTTATTGTTTGTTTATAAATAAGAAAATAAACGATCCGTTTAACTAATAAACAACACAATTCAATTTTATGATATCAGTATTTCAATCACCTTTACGAAGCAGAAAAATTGCTGACATATACCATTAAATAGACAAATATAAGTCATATAATAATTAAATACTTTCAATTAAATATCTAAAATATCTAACATCTCAACAGCGGGGGCAAAGAATTGCACCGAGATATAAAAATAAAATGTGTAAAAATAACATAAAAGATACGCTTATATATTAAAATAAAATCCAGAGTAATAAATAAAAATTCACGGTACACCGACAAAATGGCCCCGAATATATTAACCTGACAAAACGGCCCCGTCAATTCAGTCAATAACCCTAACCCTAACTCTAAACTTTACTCAAACTCTAGCACTAACCCTACCTTCAATCCTAACCCAAACCCCTATCCAACACCAACCCTAGCCTTCAAAATTAACGAGGCCCATTTGTTGGGACCGTTTTGATGAGTCACGATAATTCAAAATAGGCTCTGTAAGAATGATATATGCAATAAAAAATTGACAATGGACTTTGAACCTCAGAGCCGGTAGATGCAGCCTCTGTGCTGGCTGCTATGTCAGGCCCCTCATCCTCCCCAGTCCCCTCCTCCTCCACTGTCGCCTCAGAGTCCTCCTCTCCTTCAGCGACATCACCGATGATGTCATCTTCGGCTGACGCAACAAATGATGACTCTGAACAAATGACGTCATAACACACGTCATACAAATGTCATAATATAACGGATAAAGATGAAGCTAGGATTGCAGCACTGGATTTAGAGATCCAATGTTTCATTATTAATCAATAATTGAATATCAATATGCAGAATTTTGTAGAAAGGTGCAATTTGAACATCTTTCGCAAATTATATTTTAACATTTTCAAATTTTTACAATTAAACTACAGATATAATAGTATAAATTAATATGCAATCAAGTTGAAATACACTTGATTAACAGTATGTATGTTTAATTTTAAATTATTAAATCAAGCAATGAAGAACTTTGGAAATTATAAATATTATTTCAGTGTGTAATTATAACAATTATGCGTTTTGCACTTTTTTAAAGTTTAAATACCGATAATTACTAATTGAGTTTTGATAAACATTAATTAATAATTATTATTAATATTAATTAATAATAAGGGTCAAAGTTTAAATAAAGATGATCCTCATTCTGCCACGTCAAATTTATAAATAAACATATATCAAAATAAATGCAAAAAAAATCAATTTTACCTGATTCGATCAGTTGAATAACGGAAGGGAACGCCAAAAGAAAGACCAATAGAAGATATTTGACGGACAACATGTTAAGCAGTTAATACTAAGAAGGGATTAAAAAAGATTAAAATTATAAAAAATTATAAAAAAAATATCATTTTTTTCAGTCAACAATTTGATAACGCCAGTGTTACCACTTAGCGTAAGTTTAAATTAGAACTATTACATTTAAAGTCATAATGATTTCATTCCAAATTTTTCGCGGAATATGTATCTCTCTGGCGAAGTGGGTGAGTTCTGGCCTCTGGGACATAAGGTTGATAGCTTAACTCCCGATGTTAGCAGTGTTAGCGAGTGACTCAGCCTTGCATTACTGGAAAACAGACCTAAAACAAGTAAATTGTATTTAGTATTTTTTAAAACGATGTTGCTCTAGCGGTGTAGTAGAATATTAGATAAAAAGTAATTTGGATTGGAATTAAGGGGGAGAAAATCACGAATAACGGCGGATCCTAAATTATCCGATACAGCAACCCCTGTGTATTTAACAGCAAGCATTAAGTATTTGCTTAATTAAGTTAATTCATTTGGTTCCCTTCAAAATGTATTAAAGGATGGCTTACCTCTCAAATATCATTTATAAACTTATAATATTTTTATTGTAGGTGGTTAACCCCCC
>JAQIXG010005584.1:0-11283 GCA_034700105.1 Oconnorella tubifera | reverse complement strand
CCCCCCCCCCCCCCCCCCCCCCCCCCCCCCCCCCCCCCAACTTAAGGGGGAGGTATTTTTGTATAGACTATGCGTTTAAACGTATGGCGTGTGGTGTCATATGATTCGGTGACTTTAGTGTAGACGTATACATTTCCTGTTAAATGATGTCATTTATGCATGCTAATTATGAATTTATGCTAAAATTAATAGTTTTTTGGGGATTGTAACGGAATCGTAAGTTGTAATATTATTTTTTGGGATTTTAGCATAAACCCTGGGTTATAATAGTGTTTTTGAGATTTTAGCATAACTCATCCTACTTGTAATTATATAGAAATTTAAAAGTAATCTTTTTGTTTTTATACAATCGTGCAAGAAAGAAATAAGAAATAAGTAAGAAACGAGGTCTAATAGTGAATGAATTTAGTTTGTCATATTTGATTAGTGATCTGTCAGAACGGCTCTGATCTATTCACCTTGACTTTAAAATATAGGTTGGGTTAGGATTCGGGTTAGGATTGAAGTTATGGTAGTAGTGTTAAGGTAAGTTAAATTAAGGGTTTAAATTAATTGACGGGGTCGTTTTATCGGGTTAATGCATTCAGAGTCATTTGGTGTATTATTTTATACTATCATAATAATTCAGTTTGAGATTTCTGCGTCAATTTATTCAGAAAATTTGAATGCGCTGACTGGTGCAGTAATGATTATAATTATAAGATTTGTTGAAATTAGATGTGATTGAATTTGTTATTGAGATTAATTTAAGTATTAGATAATATTTAACATGCGGCATAACGAATGAAATAACTTGATAAATGATTGCATTGTTCAATGACTTAGATACTTGTAAAATAGTATCTTGTTTTTGTGACTTTCTTATTGCATTTTGTTTATTTTGCATTCTTTTCTTTTTGTCTGATTAATGACTGTCATGAATGAACAGACAGACATTATATTTTATCAACTTTTTAAAATTTAATCCCAAATATATATAACTGATATAGCTTGTTAATTGTTATACAATCAATATTATAATAAATGGTTTATTTTGCATGATTTCATTTAACATTATAGAGTAATTTGATTGTTTTCAATTGTTATATTAAATGATTTACTGAATATATACATATTATTTCCATTGTATATAAGAAATGTTAATGCTGAAAAGTAATTTCAATAAGTTTAGCTTCAACTATAGTAGAAGCGCATATAGCGTAATGGTAAGCAGTTAGGGTTAGAATTATGGTTAGGTTGCGAATTTCCATGATTTCTACCCGATTTCATCAAGTTTTGCATAATAATTTTGAATTCCATATTTCTGTTACTTACTAGATTCTATGTGCTAGAACTACCAACAAACTTTATATATTGCTTGGTTTTTGATTAGTTTTGCAAGTTTTAAGCTAATAAAGAATTAGTTTATGCTATATGTTTTTAATGTATTATGATATCCCAGAGATATAGATGTGCTATTTTATAACATTCAGTTTTGTGCAGTGATTACAGATTCTGCTTTATTGTTTTTGACAGTAGAAACGAATAGACAACAAGATGATATTAAGGTTTTTTGATATTTATATTGCAAAGAACTGAATAAAGGCAGAGAGAATCATTTTGTAGGATTTGTCATTCTATTTGAATGATATTCTGGCTAGAAATAAATTGAAGAGGTTTACAATAGTGGACAGTAGGTGTTAATTTATTTACCTATGCATATAACTATATACTAATATGAAAATACTGGTTTTTTGTATATTTCGATACACAGTGTTTTAGTTAAACACATTATCTCCACCATTTGACCCAATAATTAAATCAACAGAAAAAACTTGGCTCTAACTCTAACCCCAATTCATCTAACCCTAATCCAATCCTTCTAACCCTAACCCCAATCATTCTAACCCTAACCCCAATCCTAATCCCATCTTTAAATGTCATGGCTGCTTTGTCAGAATTCTTTAACTTGAGAATAAAATCTTATGCATATACTTTCACTAAATTGTAAGAGTGCAATTTATCTAAATGTCATTTCTTGATTATTGAATGAATGTCATTTTACAACATAACTGATATTTATACAGTATATATAACATACATATTTTTCTGTTTTTAACGAGTTAGAATTGCTGAGATAATTGCAGATGATATTCATTCATTTAGAGGTCATTGACTCCAATTTAAAGTCAGTAACTAACAGGTCCATGTCGACTCATACTCGCATGCTCTCATATCATTCTACTTCCGCTGGCAATCTATTCCCCTGTCGCCTAATCATGAATAATTGCTGTAATTATGTCATTTAGAGGTCGTATTATATTTCTGAGCAGCAGATATATTGATGGGAATATTTTATAGGGATAGTTTATATGAGATATGATTGATTTATTTGAGATATGATTGATTTATTTGAGATATGATTGATTTATTTGAGATATGATTGATTTATTTGAGACATGATCTTAACAACAAGACAATAATAGGGGCTTAAAATAATAATAAAACTTTACAGAAACTGAATCTATATTAGTAAATAAATTTATGCTGATGTGATTTTAGTGACTATAATTGGCTCAGTGATGTATACATGTTATAATTATTAAGCAGTCAATAATTACAATCACTGACAGGTTTTTGTTTGAAAATTTTTGTGTCAAAATCGTGTTAATTTTGGGAAAGTTGATATTTATGACCTCAACTGATAAGATTATGATTAAGTGACTAGACGATGGGCTAGATTGTCATTTATGATGAACTTTGATTTTACTGTGAATTACAATCCTCTAATTGTAGGTTACAAGTTAATAACTTGATAGATTTACTCTAGTTTTGATATTATCAGTTGTAAAGTCTTGAGACATTTGATGTTATTTGTTATTTTTGAATGCGTCATAACGCTGTGTTTTGATTGGTTGAGCAATAATAATGGTGATAACGCATTGTCTTGAGTTTTTTTCACTAGATAATGTTAAACTCAAATCTTTTTATAGCACTGCATGTTAGATTATGATCTAGCCACTAGTCTGTATTTATTGTAGTCAATAAATTAGTTATCTGATTTTCTGTTGACTCACTTATGTATGTCTTTTTTATGAAGATTCTTATAGCTATATGTTTTGACAAAATGTAGAGGCATTTTGAATTATTTTAAACATAGCATTAATTACATTGTTTTTGCTATTTCAGATAAATTTTAACATCAAATTACTGCTATTTTCAATCTATCAACGCTGTGAATAATCTAAGATTTAAAATCGTTCTGTTTAAAACTCTAAAATTCATCTCGGACTATCCTTATAAATGAAATAGAATTCTCTACACGAATAAAAATACCATCAATTGAACTTATAACTATTTTGAATACATAGATTAATAAACATCTAAATATAATAAGAGTTAATTACCAAATCTCACAAGTAATTTTAATTATAAGTCAATCAAAAAACAAACATCTATGACGAACTTTTAGAACTACACAACCATGGGACCAATCGCTTCGCTAATGACCAGCGACCTCCAGGGAACCCCTTCAGGAGGCGGAGCTAGCGGCCATAAAAGAGGCGTGGCCAGAAAGTCGCGTGATTCGGCTCGTATTCAAAAAGCCGAGGACGTGCCCGCGTACAAGGGAAGTTGGCCGGTTGATAAATTACTGGATTACATCAGTCCGGGGGATGTTACGTCTCAGAGAATTGTGTTGACGCAAAATGAGAAGAAAGAACAAACGAAGCAGGGTAGTAAGAAGAAGATCGCGCTGAAAAAGGATCCCACGGAGAGCGATTCTGGGTGCGGGGATTGCATTACGGCAGATCAGAAAGATTTGATCGATCTGCCGTTGATTTTGCGGGATGAGGATTTGATTAATGACGGGGTGATGGGCGGTGTCGTTTTGAAAGGGGATGTTGGGATGAATGGGTTTAGCGCGGGGGAGGGATTAATGGGGGATTTTGAGGATGGGGGATTAAAGGCGTTGGATTTGGAGAGGGATCGTTTGGGAAGTGGATTAGATCGAGCCAAGCTAACGCAACAAAGGGAAGACGAGTTTACAATCGTGCAGCGAAGAAGAAAGATAAAGAGTTTGAAGAAATCGAATGTGAAAAAGACAAAAAGTTCATCTGATAGAAAAGTTGAGATTGCGTCAGTCGATACGGAATCGCTATCTAGCTACACGAGCGCCAATTCTAGCGTACGATCAAACAGTCCGGAAACAGTTTGTCTCGGATCTTGCGGTATCGAAGTGGAGACTGAGACAGTTTGTCTCGTTTCTGACGAGCTAGTGTCAAGATTGTTAGAGTCAGATTGTTTAGATGATCAGGAAACAAAAGTGCTTGGTTTAACTGGTGATGATCATTCGTTGGAATTAAGCGATTTTTCGCAAGATAAGATGATTAATGAAGTGGAGAAAATTTGCTTGAATATAAAATTTGATGCATTTGAGAGTTATCACAACGATACAGTAGAAGGCACTGATGTACTAGAAGCTATTCTTGCTAATTCTTCTCTTTCATTCTTTGCCGAAACTCAATCATCCGACGTTCAACTACAAGACATCGATCTCCGACTAAAATCTGACAAGAAAATTCACTCCGATATTTCAACTTTAGATGATCTTAAAAGCACGCGAGATTGTGACAACGCGTTATGTCGCGTCGCTTTGAATGAACGAGTGTTGAGTGATTTTTTACATCGTAAAATCGCTTGTCGTCGCTGCACGGATGTTTGTGCAGCGCGTCGTGGGGTTTGTTCGAAAGCGGTAGTGTTCACAAACAAAAGCGCTACGAAATTAAACGTCGACATTTGCGACATTCAGTTCGGTTTTGACTCGAGTTTATTCGGAACTACGGAAACTATTTCGGAAATTTTACAAAATTCCGAAACGGATTTTTATTCGGATAAAATTAATAATAGAGAGAAATACGAAGTAGGGGATAAAATGAAATTTGAAAATATATCTGATTTGGTGTTCGGTGTAGAGGGATGTGGGATGGATCGGTTATCATTTGTGAATGAAGCGGATGGTGAATACAAAGGGATGGATGTTTTAAGGGATGAACAAAGGGATGAGAATCTCAAGATGGGATGTTTTGATCTTTCCGCTGCTCAGTTGTACTGTTTTACAGGTGTGTGTACTTTTTGTAATGTTACGTTTAATGTCTGGATTATCGTATTATATAACAATTTCGAAGATGTAGCTATCAATTTAAGGGTCTTCTCTTACTAAAGTGTGCAGCAGGTTAAGTTTAACGTTTGGATTATTGTATTATTTGAATGATGTCGAAGACATAGCTGTCAAGTTAAACGTTTTACTAAAGGGTACAATAAGTTAAGTTTGATGTCTGGATTACCGTATTATATAAACGATATCTTGGATGTAGCTGTTGATTTAAGCGCCTTACGTCAGAGTCCCGTGCTCTAACCACTTCACTCTTGAGCCTTAACTCAAATTTAAACTCCGTTATGTTGTACATTTTTATTGACAATTGATAAATTGAAATAATTTAATTGTTCTGAGACTTTAGTATAAACTAAAGCTTTCATTATTATCTGAATTTATTTAATAGGTTTTTTTTATGCCGCTGCGACATAAACTGTGTCAGAGAATACGACATAAATTGTATATTGAATTCTTCTATTTATTTACTTATTTTTATTATTTTCTGTATTTTTCTGCTACAATTTATTTGCTGAATAAAACTTTTGAAAGTTTATATAAAGCAACTTACAAATCGTAAACACTATGATTGCAACATTTTTCCTATTAGTAACTTCTAACGTTTTTTTCTAATGTTCATTTAGTGCTGTTGAATTATCATGGACTAAATTGCTGGAATTATAATTAGATGCGTTATTTATTATCCGCGTTATTAGTGCCTATAGGCTACTAATTGCAATTGCACCAATCCTAGCCTTAATCTCTAGATATAGTGTACAAGTAATTGACACTGCTGGTAGGCTGCTGAATTAATAGACTGAGATAATTGATAGGGAGATGAATTTCAACGATTTCTCAAATTTTATAATTGGATTGGAAAATTTATTGCTATCAACTGTTCATCAGTAATTTATTCGATGCCACTCCAGTATTATTTATCATTTTTGCACAGTGTATTTTTATTAAAACTGCTCTTTAAACAAATTGAATTGTTTCTTATTATGTTTTTTACTATATTTTAAACTTTGAATAATAACTAATATGTAATTTGAATGATTTTTTTTTATTTTGTAGCATTTGAACAAGTATTGAAAGACACCAACAACTCAAGCAAACTGTCTTATTGGTTTGTATAATATACATTTTTGAATATTGAGAAATAGATTTTTCAAGGCTCATTAGAGAAGTGGTTAGAGTGCTGGATTCGGACACGACAGGTTCAGGTTCAAATCCCGGATAGATTACTATTTCTGTAACTTACTGCACCCTTTAGTAATGCGCTCTCTCCCCCTACCTCCCCTTGTTAATATTTAACGCACATTTATGATTTAACTGCATATCATTTTGTGCTGATGTGACAGTAAGCATCAAACTCATTGATTTGACTTTAATCTTGACGGAGAACTTAATTTTGATTTGAATTTTATCAAAATGTAATTTTCTTTAAGTTTTCAAGTGATTTTTATTAATATAAGTTTAATTTAAATTGATTTTTAATAATAAAGTTCTATTTTTGTTCTACAGACGCTGGATGGAAGGAAGTTTATAAAGGCGCTCAATTAGAACAATTCGGAACAATTGAATATTTAAACTTAGTTATTAAACGCGCGATTATATTCGCGTTCTAACTTATTCTAAGTCTAGTACTCATTAAATTCTAACTATGTAAAATATCTTTGAATGAATTTCTAAAATTACGATCAATTCTATTTGCTAAATTATTAAATAATGAATTAAATGTAAGATAACGTTATTTGTAAATTATCAAATTGTGAACTGATTCTGTTATTTAATAGCCTTTCTTTGTGATTATATTTTGAGATTTGTGATTTTTTACCATTACAAAACTATCACGAATATGTCATCTCGATTAATTGAATGTAAAATAAAGCTTTAATTCAATCTAAAACTAAGCTTTCATTTAATTCTGACCTGTCTTTAAATTGAACTCTTTTCCTAACCCTAATTCCAACTTTATGAATGTAGATATATTAATATTTATTATTGAATGTTTTAAAAACACTATATAAATGCAACTCACACAATACAAATAACTTTTAGCTTTTACATATTTTAAGTAAATTATTTACTGATTTATCCAAAATCATATAGATTTAGTAGATTGTGTAAAGAGAGTCAAGGGTTCACTTATCACTTGGTTTCTGCACACCCACTTTATAATATTAATGAAGATGATGTCGTATAAGACGATGTCATCTTTGAATTTATGCTAATATATTGATTTATTATGATTTAATGAAATGATTGTCTATCATTAAGTGCTGATGTGACGTTGAACAGAATGATATAAATGAAATACAGTAAAATAAGATTCAGTACTTTTATGCATAATAATTCTCATCTATATAATATAGTCTAAATGTTGAGATTTTGTCTTTTTCAAAACTCATTTCATTAGAGTTTAATATATTTTTTGTAAAATGAAGACGTTTTGTTGCAGTAATATAAAATATAGATAATTAATATTAACTTATAGATCTAGTTATTTAAACATCTGAAGAAAGATTTTATTAACAAATTTTGAATGTAATACCCTTTTGATAGTCTAAATCGAATAAAATTATGATTTAGTTAAATTATTAAATAATGAATCCATTTATGGTTCAGCTATTGGAAGGTGGGGGGAGGAGGGCATATTTTTTTGAAGTTATTTTTCATTTTGATAGGATTTCAAAGCTTCTAATAGATATTAATTTGTTTATTTGGACACTTTTTCATAATAAAATCGGACATTTTGTATGTCCATCTTGCAATATTTAATAACTGCCATTTTATATAACTCAAATATGATTACAGTTTCGTTGATCATGAATCTGTACTTTTTATCGTGTAGGGAATTTTCTAAAGAGAACATTTGACCAATTCCTTGATGTCAGTTTAACAAAATTTATTTTTAAATCTCCTGTTTAGCTAAAACTAGTTTTAAAACTAGATTTAACTGAAATGAAATGAAACTATGTTTTTATACTAAATCTGTAAAGTTAATTTAGAATTAATTAACAGCTAGTTTGCCTAGACGTTATTTGTTAATAGTAATATTTAATTATTAATATTTATTATTAAGAAATCTTTGCGTGATTTAACTTAATATTTAAAATTCACTTTAAGCGCAGCGAATCAGAGCTTAAGGGTTTACGGTATATGTCGTTGATTTTTTTTTGTTGTTTTTTGATTGTGACAATTTTTTCGGATAGTGCGTTCATTGATGATTTCTTTATTTTGACATTTTTTCTGATTGATTGTGCGATTCGTTGAATCGATGAATTTATTAAATAAATTGCGATTGATTTATTAAGTTTACGACTTTGCAAGTTAACATCTTTCGAAATGTAATATTTTTATTGTGTTAGATTTCTGTGGAGTAACTTGATATAGGTAGATTATAGTTTTGTTTAAATAGTCAATTGAACTTATTAAATAGCAATTCTGATTCTTAAAATAATTAAAAGAACAATAAATAATAGTATGTTTTTATTCTTTCGTAATAATAAGGTTCTTTTCATGTTAAAGCAAGTGATAAATGAAATAGATTTGCAATAATTACATGAAGTTCTATATGAAAGAAAGGCATTGCAGTAGTATGATTGTTTTAATCAAGGGGGTACATAAGCTGCACACGGATCAGCTACACACATAACGCAATGCCATATCAGATAAAACACCTGGTTAAGAGAGACACTCTGTAGTATTTATTTATTTTTCGATATTTCTGTACAATAATTTAATTGTATGCATAACAAGATTTGAACCTAGTATGCGCTAGTTGGTAGATTGAGGCTCTATCACTGTGCTAGGATATAGCATCTTATTATATTTAGGCAATTGCCGTCTGAATTACATTAGATTTACACGCTTGTATATTAACAAATATTTACTTACTGTACTTATTGACATTTAAGCATTTATTTAAAACTGATTACAGAAGAAACTTACTTATTATAAATTTAGATAGATATAGGACTAGGCAATTATTTTGTAAAGTCAGAATGTGATTCTTGAAGATATGAAAATGTATTTGTGATGAATTTTGATATGGTAAACTGTTTGACAGGATATTTGCTCTCTACTTGTTCTAAGCTGGTTATTGATAATAAGAAAGAAAATACTGTTTATTTTGTCATTTTTTGTGCTGTAACACTGTAGGATATGTATACTTGTGTAAAAGATGCGATTATTACTTGAAATAATTACATTTAATTGTTCAATGAACGCAAAAACTTAAAATAAACATGTCAAATCATGAGTTGTGTTCATTTTCTTGTCGTTTAAAAAGCGATTACTGGAATATTTTATAGAATTTCAAAAAGACTGTAGAATAATGTCAATTAACTAATTTAAACAACAAACTTATAGAAAAATAAAAACAGAAATGAAATACAGAAAACGCATACAGAAATGAAAAATAAAGAATAAAAAAATAAAATAAAAAAAAATAAAATAAATAAAAAAAAGAATACAGAAATGAAATACGGATCAGTTTGCAGAGGTTCTTTACTTAAAACTTGCATCAAATAGCAACCCTGATGAAACCATAATTGTAAGAAATTCAAATAAATGCAAACAATAGCAACAAAACAATAAACGATTGTTAAATATTCAATTGTTAAATTTTTCCCTCCTATTTCATCTAAAAAAATAAATCGCCCCCACTCCTACTGGATGGCCTGGATCCACCACTGCTTGTAAGAGTATAATGAAATGATGTCCAATTATTATTTTATTAAGTCCAATTTGAATAGTTATAGACTATTCGAGACTATCCTAGGCCAGTTAACCTGTATAATTGATAATGAATATCAAACCATCTTGACTAATATGCCATCATAAAGGTCTACATCAGTCTTGACAGTAGCGTCACTACAGTCAAAATGTAACCCGACAAGCAGTGGCGTAGCGCCATTGAGCGAAGTGGAGAAGTTGCTCCAGGCCGCCAGGGCTTTAGGGGCCAGTGGCGGATTTAAGAATAGGCGACCATGGCGTTTGCCTAGGGCCTCGAGATTTTAGGGGCCTCGCGACCAAATATACAATTTACAAACATATAATTACCGCGAATGAATCTGTCAAAGCATACGAAGAATTATTTTCAGAAATAACAACTTTTACTAGAATGGAAAATGAAAAATGATCTAGTGCTTTTAATATTTTGCAATAAAATCATTGCAAATTCTTGAGGAATTTTTTACCCACATTTTCCCGCAGCGCTGCTAATTCTGCTCATTTCACCGGTTTTAGTGACAAGTGCTGAAAGATATTTTTTAAGTTGAATCTTACAAAAACATATGTTTACTTTCAAAAATTAGTCAAGATCGCTTTTCTGATTTAGCATTAATTCCCATTGAACACGCACTCGATGATTTGACCTCAGATTTAGTTGACGATTTTTCGTCGATAAAGCCGGAATGTAACAAACTTGCCGTAACTAAAATATTTTTAATTTCACTTACATTCGTAATAAAAACAGCGCCGCTCGACGCGTAGCGAATAAATCCGTAACTAATATACACATGCTAAAGTATGCACTGATCAATAAATAAGTTAATTAAGAATTACTCCACTGGTCTTAGAGAATAACAATATCTGATATTGTCTTAAGTGGATTTCAGTGGAGTAGCTAAGGGGGGATGAAGGTCATTATCCCCCCTCCATTGAATTTTGTTTTTGCAATGTTTTAATAAGGTGTCACTTTTCCAACCGTTAAATTAACATACAGAATTAAAACTATCTTCTCTTGCTATATCAACCAATAAAATACGACGCTATGAAAACTAATGCGACAGTTTTTATCTAATCTTGAATCTTATTGGTTAAATTAACGAGAAAGGCATCTTTATTAACACCTACAGTATTCATTGATCGGTCTCGCGTGGAATTTAACCTAAACTTTGATTTTCTCTCCATTTTGCAAGCCAAGTAGCTTTTTTAATTTTTTTCTCCTAATTTTCCTGACGGGGGAAAATATTTCGTCAACTTTTCGACGCATTTCTACTTCCGGGATAAAGTCAAAGAGACGGGTATGATTTAATTAATCAATTCGAATGAAAATTCAAGCCGTATTTTGTGTTAATTTTTTCTTATAATGCAAAGTCCATTGTTTGTATTTAAATGTTAATTTGAAAACAGGTAGAATGGGG
>JAQIXG010005583.1:0-11283 GCA_034700105.1 Oconnorella tubifera | reverse complement strand
ACAATGCAACAAACAACAACAAACAATGCAACAAACAACAACAAACAATGCAACAAACAACAACAAACAATGCAACAAACAACAACAAACAATGCAACACACAACAACAAACAATGCAACAAACAACAAAAAACAATGCAACAAACAACAAAAATAACAAATAGTGCAACAAAGCAACACAGGAAACAACCCAAAATGCAACAAAGCACATCTAACGACCTTAATAAAGGATCTACGACAGCTAGACCATCCCCCGCTGCACCCATCCTGCATGTCCCCACCATGTGGTACAAACTCATGGTGTTATGTCGTATGAAGCACACCCAGTACTCCTGGCTGTCAGGGGGGTGCTCACTACACGCTGGGTGCTGTCTTCTGGAGGGTGCAGCACCAAGACTAAGTAGAACGGAGGTGCTGGCAAACTTACGTGCTAGCAATATGGCTGAAAGAAGAAAGTATATTGTTTAACGTCACATCAACACAAAAAGATTGTTTGTTGTTGTTTTAATGTCACGTAATCACAAAAAAGCTTTTTTGCAGAAGCCAAGTGATGAGTAATACTTCAGATTTCATTCAATCTTCAAAACCCATCAAATATTTACAAAAAGTAGACCAACCAACCAACCTTCGTCAAGTATTTTAACGTCTCTGGGATCAGACAAATAATTAGGGTCTATGACGGGGGGGTCAAACGCTGAACTACTGGCGAGGGTGACAGTCCCCCTACTGAAGGGGTGCAGTAACACAGGGAGCAGACTGAACCCCTCAGTGTAGTCCATATTGTCAAATAAAGCCATAAAGGTCTGGGAATAAAAATACAAACAATTTAGTTTAAGTATAAAAAATATCAAGTGAAACTCAAGTTAGTCTGCGTTAGGAATATTATTAAAGTATTAATTCCTACTGTATTCAATTGGTTAACATTTTAGAATTAGGGTTAGGGTCACTATTACGATTGCAATTAGGTTAAATTTGTGTTTAAGACTACAGTTAAGATTAGGGTTAGAGTTAGAATTAGAGTTAGAATTATGACTAGATTTAGTGTTATAGATAGGATACGAATTAAAATTAGGGTTAGGGTTACAGTTTCATCAACACTGATTTCCAATATGAACAGAATTTTAGATGACTTTAAAATAGAACAAAATTAAAATAATTTTAAAAATAGCAAAAGTTGAATTGATTCAAACCTTATGTTGCATATTGAGTCGAGTTTTTAAACTCTTCAACTTTTCCTCAGACAAAACACTACCGAGCAAACTAGTGACTAGATGTAACTGAATGAAAGGATAGGTTAGATTGACTGGCTGATTGACAGACTGAAAGAAACCCATCGCTTCATAACCTGAAGACGCCAGCAAACCTGCAGAATATAAGCACAAAAGCGTGTTGATCGGATGCAGTAGTCATTTTTAGCGCCGGTTATTTGATGGATAGACTACAGACAGACAGTGATCTAATTAGACAGACAAACGGACAGCGATGTAATTAAACAGATAGACAGTGATCTAATAAAACAGACAGACAAAGTTAGACAGACAGACAGATAAAATAAAGAAGAGACAACGAGACCTTTCCCAAACACAAGATAATCAAAAAGCGCCCAGAGTGACTTGGACTTTTTCTCCGTGGAGGCAATCTTAGTTTTCAAAGTGAACTCAACACCAAGAACATAAATATGATCTTGTAGATTCTGTCCCACGGGCAAATCTAATATAAGAGGAATCTAAACAAAATAAAATAGTTATATCTTCATTTTGTAAATAAGCATAAATAAATAACAAAATTTTTGCAATATTAATAAATTACAGAGAGAAAATATATAAGTTATTATAACGATAAAGGCAGTCTTTCCGTCTGTCTCTCTGTCTGTCTGTGTATTTCTCTCTCAGTCTGTCCGCTTGTCGGTCTGTTTGTCTCTCTATATATCCGTAAACATGTTTATCATCATAATCAGTTTTATCTAAAGATAAATACATTAAATAAATATAAACAAAATATATAATTTATCTAAACTCACGTCTAAAGCTTCGAGTTGTTTTTTTGGCCCGATGCCAGAAAGCATTAATATCTGCGGTGACCTTATGACCCCGGCTGATATAATAACCTCTTTTCTAACCCTAACCTCTCTCAGGGTGTCGTTCCAATAGAACTCCACCCCCCTAGCTTCATTGCCCCCCATTAAAATCTAAAAAAATCATTGACGTCACATCAGCACAAATGCATCTATTTACTGACGGGTTATGAACTATGTGTGTGTATAAATCAAGTGATGAGTGAACGCTTCACTGTTAACACAGCAGAGCAGTCAAGTATTTTTCTTTGAAAATAACAGGGGTGACAAGCGCCGAGTATAAAACTCATTTATATTCACAAAAAAAGCAATCAGAAAGAGATGTCAAACAATGCAGGCTATCGTTAAGCATTACCCTGGTGACGTGAGCTGAAGTAGCGACATGAAGGTTCGCGCGATTCAAGACAGGATATAGATAGGCAGTGTCGACACCGTAGCGCTTGCCCCATGACATCATGCCGTGAGTGCGCGACACGCCTAAAACAACACCTTTTTTTCAAGCAGTACAAAACCATATTTAATTTTAAATGGCTAACTTCGTTAACTTCAAAATAGTTTAACTGAATTGAAACAAGATACTGAGTTAAACGATATACCAAGTTAAACCAATAACATACCGAGCTGATTTTCTCCATTAATGTCTGTGTGCTTGTAGCCCAGTTCTTGCCCTGCCTCTACAAACTTGTCAGCCAATGGGGACTCAGACATCTCTGTCACTCTAATAGGCCCCTCCCTCCCATGATAGTCTGCATAGAAACTAATTGTCATCACTTGCTGCACCATTTAGTAGTTTTAACTAAACTGTCCATTTTTTACACCATATCAATTTAAATGAACTCAACATTTTGTTTTTATCTAAATTATAGAATTATAAAACCCTAACCTTAACCCTTAAAGATTCAAAACAGATCTGAAACCCTAACCCTTAAACCCAAACCCTAATAGAAAACAACAAAAATCGAACCAGATTTCAGATAGTATTTATTATCTATTCTCTCAGATTTAACGAAGTAAGGTATGACATCATCGTAGCTCCAGCCATCACAGCCGCTTGCCGCCCACTCGTCAAAGTCGGCTCTGTTGCCGCGTGCGTACACTAAGTTGCCAAAACTGTTACTGCCACCCAACATCTTGCCTTGTGACAGGAAGATTTGCTGTGGCAGGAAATGCAATAAAACGTAGGACATTAGACGCCAGACAATGTGATAAGTTTGAATTTAGCTAAAACGAGTATTTGGGTTAAATTGAGACTTTTGTCAATTACAACTGATTGTATGAGTGAATAACTGACTGACTAAATGAGTGACTGACATATTGACTGATTGAAGAATTGACTAAAAAAAAAGAGAGAACAATAATGTTATTTTCAAATTTCTATAACTGCTACTCTCACTCCCATTAACATTAATCTATGAACGAATTAATTAAAAAACAACCAAATTAATTATCCAATAAAATAACCAATTAAGTAACTAACTGACCACCTAACTAATTAACCGATTAATGAATTAAAACTCAAGCAATTGATAGAAATAATTGAAATAAAAACAAAGCTTTACGTTATTTTCAAAGCTTTGACACGCGTGTTTTTGTGACTCAGTCTTATACGCCCAATCAATATGAGTTAATAAATGGTCACTAGTCGTCCCCGGGATGTCCAAAACTTCTTTGTTCTTGTTCTCTATTCCAGCCTCTAGGAGCAACACTTTTATTTTAGGATCTTCTGAAAGCCTATTGGCTAAAACGCAGCCAGCAGAGCCAGCCCCGACTGTCAAAAAATACAAACGGAAAAACCTATGGCAAATATCATTGGGATAAACCTATGGTAAATATCATTGGGATAAACCTATGGTAAATATTGTTGGATAAAATCCTGCAGAAATTTACTAATTCAGCCATAAAAGAGTGATTAAATTCTAATATTTTACTCAATTTCTAGAAAGTTACTAAACTAAAATCTATCAAATAAATGACTGCTAACCGATGATATAGTCATAGGAGTAGAGTAAGTTACTAGTGACTAGTGATTTATAAGGTAAGCTCTGCCAGATGAGTGCAGCCATTGAACAAAGAACAGTAATGAGAAGCAATATATGAACAAACATGACGAGGGTTAGGATCTAGATCCAAATAAACTATTTGGAAAAACTGGGTTCATGGGGCACGTTGGGTCTCGCTTTTGTGAATGAATTGGGCAGACGGGTCTCTATCATTTCAGGAGATCCTAGGTCCACCTCTTTCCCGAAGCAACGACTCGCTTTGGCGGTGCAGCGGGGGAATGCAGCGGCAGTGCTGGGAACTTTTGGAACAGTTTCCCAAGACACTTTATAACTTTTAAATGTGTAAATGCTTGAATGCGCTCGCGCAAACTATTAACTTTCTGTGTACTGTAAATTAATAGTAGATACTGTCTTTTTTATTTCGTATTTATTGTATATTTATTTTATTAGAAATTGTCTGAATGTGATGAATAAAATAATAATTTTTGGAAAGAAACACAGTAAATATACTCAAAATAGTTCAATTTTAGAATTGTTTAGACTCCCTAATCACGCACGTGAATTTTTAGTCACCCATTATTAATACGCATAAAAATCGCATCATACTTTATCATATATTATATAATTGATGTATATAAAAGTAGGATAAATGATACAATAAAGGTACTGCATAAAGATCTGCATAAACAGAGCGAATTGTTTGATCCCCCGCTTAATCTAAAAAAGTCTATTAATGCTCTGTGTTAACAAAATCTATTTATATAATGATTTAATGAAGAAATCAAACCGCTCCAATCCGACTTTTATGCAACACAAATTATTAACCGGCGAATTTACCTTACAAATTAAAACATTTTTCGATTAAAATTCATTAAAATAAAATTCATTAATATTATTAAACTAATACTGCTCAATTATATGCACTATTTATAATTATTTAATAATTATGCAAAAAAATAGAAAATAATTACTTGAATTTATTAAATTAAATCAAAAAATGAATTTAGTTCAAATTACAATATCTAATGTAAACAAAAGCCCATCCCATTATAATAATCTCATCACAGATTTATAAATAAATGTTTCAACTTGTCAAAGGGTGCAGCAAGTAAAAATTATCTAAATTCAATCATTTGTCCTTTTCACTCTAATCCGACATAAAAATTGTACCAATTAGTGGCACGCGGCCAAAGGGGAAGGAAAAATATGAAAATTATAACCCCCTCTCTGTGGATTAAATATATTTTTTGTAATGTTGAACGCTAGTGTTAAACCTTGTATAAAGGGGGTGGTATCTAACATTTCTATTTAAAAATATGATTATTATTATTTTAATAGGACCCGTGCTTCTAACCCTAGCTAAAAACTCGGCTAACCCTAAAGTATTGAGCCAATGGCCAGTATTCATTTAAGTGTCAGTAATCTAGAATCTACAACTTTGATAAGAAGAAACACTTATTTATACCTGTTAGTATAGAAATCACAAGAGTTTTGTATTGAAAATATCATTAATTTCATTTCTCATATTATAACTCTATAGATATATCGGTAGCGTGCAAGTTTGTGAGTAACTTAAAGTCATTAATTGTAATTTAATCAAATATTATATTATAGAGCATACTTTTGCAAGTCTGTTTAGCTTATATCAATGTATGTAAGCCTGTGTAAGTTGTTTAATGCTGCGGTTCTATCGCTAATATCTTATCATTTTTCTTCTATTATAAAAGTGCCTTGTGATGTATACCAGCTATAAATATTACTATCCATTGATTTGAATTTAAAGGCAAACATTTCACAGTGTTATTATTTATCTTATTTATTTATCTTATTGTCTATTGGTATACTAATATCTAACTTAATAACAGTAGGCATATACGTTGACTATAATTATTAGAGTCAGGTCTAATTCAGTTTCTAAAGACCGCGTCTTGGAATTACTAGAAATCAAGCCTACGTCCTTTATTTAAAATTTAAGCCTACCTATAGTTTTAAATGAATTTAAACACAATACTATAAACAATCATTATTTTACAGCCAATCACCAGAGTACCTCAGTCATCATACTTCATCTCTTTCTTCCAGATATTTGGTAGCCTCTCTGCCCCAAGTGTCAGCGATGCCAGACAAATGGTGCCCAGGTCTGTTTTATGCCATCCTGCACACCCACTCCCTCATATTCTGCGTCTGGCCCCTGGCCTTCACATTCGCCTGGCTCTACGTCATCCTCATGCCCTTCACTGTGTGCGTTGACCCAATTAAAGGATTCAATGACCTACTTATGAGGTTCATGCAGTACCCGGCAAAACTGGCGGAAAAGATCGTAAACATGTCGCCATGTTTTCTTTGTGATAAATAACAGGCCTACACTTTTTTACTTTTAGCGATTTTTTGTATTAAATGTTACTTTTGTAAATTAATTATTGTAAACTGAAAATTAGATGAATTTTAAAAGGAATAGAATTATTTTAATAAGACAATCATTTCACAATAGATTCTCTCTTTTTACACTGTCATTAAAATGTGCTTTGTATTTACAAGCCAATAAATTGCTTAGAATATATATTAACTGTACATTCAATTCATAAATTACTTAGAATATATATTAACTGTACATTCAATTCATAAATTACTTAGAATATATATTAACTGTACATTCAATTCATAAATTACTTAAAATAGACATCAACGGTACATTCAATTGCTACATTGTAAATTGCAATAATAAAACTATATATAATAATTATATATCATATTTAAATGCGCTTATGGGCTATTATAATATCAGGCTATAAGGGGCGGGATTGGTTAAAAACAAGGCCTCGCTGTAAAATAATTTCTACACTTAATCATTATTATCATCATCATAATCATCATCTTCACCAAAACCGTACTGAGTATCAAGCTGTGTGTAGCAGTCACTTAATAGCTCGACTAGACGCTGAAAGCTAGGTCGACGGTTCGAATCCTGATGCCAGCATTGAACCATTATATCATAGAGATCATCTGTACAGGTCTTAATGTTGTTAGGGCGAGGCAAGCGGTGACCTTTTATGACCGAGTCTCGAACCTCTAAATTACTCATTCCTAGTCGAATAGAAATATGATTTTAAAATGATTTGTAGATTTAAAAGTAAATATTATATTTAGAAACATATATTGTATAGGACATTGGGTAGCTTGTGATAATTGTCAGCAAAGATTTTGGGACAGAAATTTGATTTACTGACATTTAGATAATAGATATAGTAGGCCTACAGTACATTAGGGTTAGTGTTAAGGTTAGGGTTAGCATAAGGTTAATGTTATCGTTAGGGTTAGCGCTAAGGTTAAGGTTAGGACTAGGGTTAGTGTAGACAAAATCTAAAACATAAGTTTATAGACAAGCTGTCAAGGAACCATTCTATAATATCTCAAAATCCAATATAAGTCTTACCTACCTACATAAGTAAAAGTGCTACTTACCTACCTACATAAGTAAAAGTGCTACTTACCTACCTACATAAGTAAAAGTCCTACCTACCTACATAAGGCTGATAACCATATGTTACTATTTCATAAGTGACGATGCCGAAAGACCAAACGTCAGACTTGCTGCTAAACTGACCGAATAGTATCGCTTCAGGTGCAGTCCATCTTACTGGGAATAAAGTGTCGCCTACAGAATAATGATGCAAATCATTTCAATTAAACATAAAACATAGGAAAAAAACAACAAAATACAGCATGTAAATTTAAACAATAGCTTAAAGTTCCATATTTACATGTAAAATCAAATACATAGTAGAGGTGAACAAGGGATTAAAAATAAATAAGTCAAAATAACAAAATAATATAATCATAATTCCAAACCCTATAAACTAATCCTAAATCCAAACCCTATAACCCTAATTCCAATCCCTATAATCTAACCTTAATACTAACCCATTGAATTGTTTTCATCAGTCGAAATATTACTGAGTAGCCTAGCAAGGCCAAAGTCTGCGACCTTGACCGAGTTGTTCTCCCCCACGAGGACATTGGCCGCACGAAGGTCACGATGCACGTAGCCCTTCTCTTCTAAGTAGGCCATACCTTCAGCTATCTGGCGAGTAAATAGAAACTAAATATTTATTTTATTTTTATAAGATTTGAATGGTTAGAAATAATGATATTTGAAGAAAATATAGAAAACTGTATATATGTGTTAAACGATCTTGTTTGATTTCAAGTCAGTTTCTTGTAAACCTGTGACTGTCTCTTTCTATCTAATTGTCTGTCTGTAAGTCTGGTTGTCTGTATGGCTATTTATATGGCTTATTAGACACAAAGACAGACGGACCGACGGTCAAACAGACAGGCAGACAGACAGAGAAAGAGACGAACACAATAATAACGTTATATAAATTTATGTTATTCTATCAGTTTATATAAACGGACTAAAATACAGTATTATTATTCATCCACCCATCCATCCATCCATCCACCCACCCATCCACCCCCCCTCCCCCCTCCATCCACCCACTCACCCATCCACCCACCCACCCACCTGGGCACACATATCGAGCATCTCCTTAAGCTGGATCGTCCTCCCCTTATCATTCCTCAGATAGTTCAAAAGATCCCCATGTTCCATGAGTTCCATGATGATGATGACTGGATGACTGGTGGTGCACACACCCATCAACTGAACGAGTTTACGATGACGTAGCTGATGCAGCGCCACGGCTTCTGAGACAAAAGACTCCACAGACATGGCACCAGAGTGAAGCTGCTTCACCGCCACCTCGTGATTGTTTTTATACCTACCTGCAAGTTAATACAGGCAGATATTTATTTTGGTAACAGGACAATTCCCCCCGGTCAATTCCCCCCGGTCAATTGCCCCCGGTCAATTGCTACCGAAATGAGTCTAGGGCATATTGCCCTAGACTCATTTTTGCTTTGTAATTAATAAATTAGTAGTAATTATATAATAAATTACCTGTAGACAATTACTTACTTGTGACTAATTACTTACCTGTGATTACTGAATTACGTGTAATTAATAAATTTATTACTAGATAATAATATATAATAATATAATAACAACACTAATAATATATTTTTACATCATCGACCTAATACAATCAGTCAAATTAAATCAAATAAAGCAGTAAATAAAATACGAATAATACAGTTTACTTGCCTTTCCAGACTGTTCCAAATTTTCCAGATCCCAGTTTAGTATCGAGTACAATATCTCTTCTCTGTACTTCTAGTTTCTTAAAAGGAACGGTTTCTGGAACTTTGGAACACGGTTGCGTTAATTTACAACAGAGTCCATCTGGAAAATCTGTGAAACGCAACGGTTGTTTCTTACTAAAGTCACATCAGCACAGTTTATATGTTGCTTAACTACATATCAATACAGAGTGCAATAAGGGTGCAGCAAGTTATTAAAATAATATTTTCATTTATTTAGCACCAATTGACAGAACACAATATAAAGTACACGAAGGTCTATTTAAATCAAACACTAAAACATTATAGATTTAGTTTTATAAATTATTAGGGTTAAGATTAAGGTTATATTTTCTTTTTCAATAGAAGACTTACTTGTGTAATGTTCTACGAGGTCCGGAAGTGAATTAAACCTGGTGTTTTTGTTGATAAATACTTTTCCGCTCTGCCCTAATTTCTTAATTCTGTAATGTTTAATAGAAGACTCTCTATTACTGTCGTCAAAGTCTCGAACTGAAAGTGCGAAGGAATTAGGCTCTGAAATAAACACACTTTTTGGCATAAATTCAAACAGGATTATAATTCTAATAATCATTCGATCATAAAGGGTGCAGTAAATCATGTATTTTACACATAATATGGTTGATTCAGATCAAAATTTAGTTACTACAGAAAAACTGTGCATAGGATGTTTAACTAAGGCATACAAGCTGAATTGTAATTTGTTGACATGGCGGGTAAAAATGTCAACTTTTTGCATAAAAATAGTTTCTAAAAATAATTCTTATTACTTGTGCTTTTTCTAATAAGGAAAGTCCCCCGGGGATTCCCCGGAACAATCAGCTGTTTGTCTGCCTCCCTCCGTTCTAAGTCAAACCACCAACTAGAACAATAGAACAATAGAACGATGGAGCAGTAGAGCAATTGAACAATTGATAGATAGAACATTACAACAATTGATAAGTTACTAGCAAAATACACAATTAATTAATTACTAGAACCATAGAACAACTGATTAATTACAGAAACAAAAAACGCTTGATTTCAGTGATTTGAATAATTATTCGTTTTATACAATATTGTATATTGCTCAAATTGAAAACTAATTGAAAACTGAAACTGTTCAAATTGAAATTGGGATTATATCTATTGGGTATTTAGGTTAGAATTAAGGTTAGTATTGTGGTTAGGATAAGAATTAGAGTTAAGTTTGCAGATACAGGGCGGGAATGCTAAGCTCTTGATTTCAGACTACAATAATTTAAGAACAAGATAAAATGTCTAAATAAAAATTTCCTTAAAATTTAATTTAAAGAAATGATTAATTCATAATTACTCTTGTAATTCATTTTGGTTTCCACTCGGTGTTATAAAATTACACGGAATAGCACCTTGTTCATTAGAACGCGTGTGATTGGCTATCCACCAAGACTCGTCCAACCTATCACAGAGCAGATAACATATCGAGTAAATCAATTGAAACGGTCTAATATGAGGATATATTAGTATACACAAATTAAAATATTAAGATCCAATCAATGATCCAACTCTATGCTATTTCTAACCCTAATCCTAACATTTAAATAACATGTAAGCTATACAATTAACGCTTACTAAATAATACTTATCAGTTCAAACAAATTTAAAGCCAATTAAGTTAATTTTAAAGTGATTTTAAAGTTGAAATATTAAGTTAGAATAAAAATAAAAAGTTATTCAATTTGAGAAAATAAAAATCTTCCTACTGTCTAATAATCTGTAGTTTGTCCCCTCTCCTAAAACTCAGGTCCCCCTCCTCCCTCGCCTCGTAGTCATAGATAGCGTGAACAATCATATCTAAGAAATTACAAAAAAATACTAGAGGGAGGTGGGCCCCAAGGGCGTGCAACCCTTACACCCCCCACGCGTAAAGTTTAAAAGCATTGCGCAAAAAGTTGCATGATAAAATAACGCGAATAAAAAATTCAGTTTTGATGCTTTTCTGTATCAGTTTATAAGCATCATCGTTTT
>JAQIXG010005582.1:0-11284 GCA_034700105.1 Oconnorella tubifera | reverse complement strand
TCCCCCCCCCCATCCTCTTCATCACGTTTCTATGTGCAGAGAGACGAATATCCTGATTGCCGCTATCTCTACTCTTCCTTCCAGCTCATTCTTCTTCCTTATTCTTCCTTCCCTCGTTCGTTTTCTTTACCAGTTTTACGCATCTATCTCTCTCTTTCTCTTTCCTGCTTTCATCGACTCACTGATGGCAATGATGGACCAAGTAGACGATGATAAATAATAACGGCTCGATCTATATTATTATTATTATTGTTTTTTATAAAGTGAAATAAACGAAATATTCGCATTATAACTATATGATTTCCGGAGAGAATAAAATGGAAAAAATAAATTGGCTTCGGTTGGGTTGTATTTTGAAATCTTTCTAGAATCTAATATGATTTTTATTCCTGGTGACTTGATTATATTTTTCAAACCATTGATTTAAAAATGGATCTTTTGATCAATATATTGCAGATTATAATAAAATAATTCACTATATTTTTTACATTTTATAATTGTAATATTACAAGTGAACTTTTTATATTATAATATTATATTAGACTATCGTGTATTTTTATTATTTTCATTTTTATTTTTTACGACAGAATCACAGTATAATATCCTTATCATTTTCTCATTTTTCGATTACAGCTATTTCCGTGATCTTTAATCATAAAAAGATTTAACGATATTTATCTCTATGCGTTTTAATAAAATCTGAATTTAAACTTTCGCTAAAATACTTTTCGGCTGTCTTTTATATTGCAACATTGGTATTATGAAATCATTTTTATCTGAAGCCGTTCGCTTTAAAGCACTGCTTGGCGTTAATGCATTGGTTCGCTGATAAGCAAAGTTGATCTTTTAGATGAAGAGTCTTTCTAGAATATTCTATTACAATCTTTGCGCCGCATTAATAGTCGGATAGATCATAATGATAAATTTTGTCTAAAATATTATGCTCATTGAATCGTATTAATATAAATTTAGCTTAAATTTAAAATAAGATACTTTATAAATGATAGCTTTCGTAGTGAAATATATCGGTTGATGTCAGTATTGTTCAAAGCTGTTGATGTACTGTATTAATTGCTCAATTTATTAAAAAATACTAATTATAACAATAAGTTAAAAACTATCAATTAATAATAGTAACAATTTTCTTAAATTTAAATTAATTTCAAGTAAGAAATTTTTCTCTATCAGTTTCAAATTAATACAATCAAGAACAGTTTTATTATTTATAAAATTACCGTCAATTCGTTTTTTTATTTCAGCTTTCAGTAATTGTATTTTATATTTTCTGATCAACTGCGTTTTATTTACGTTTATAATAAAATCAATACATAATAACAGCGTTTATTGTTGTTTCATTTTTGTTATACATATATGGCCGAAATGTTATAGTATGTTTGTTTTATGCTACAATCGCTATAAATACAAGCAGAAATTTCAATAATTTCGATCTTTTAATATCAAAAGATAAAACATATCATTTACGGTACCCTAAGCAAAGACTAAAGATATCTTGGCTCAATGTTTATATCAATTCTATACAATAAAAAGAAACAATCGAAAAGAGCCGCGCATTTATATTTAAAATTTCTCAACTTAAACTAGTAAATACATAATAAATCAACTTAGCATAGTAAATACAATAACAAACAAGTAGTAAGTGTATGTTATTAACAACAAAATCTTGAAAGATTAATTTTACATAAAATATATAAAATGCAAAATTGCGAAATGCATAAATAACACTTATGTATACTATAGTACATAATTAATAAATGTACAATAAAAATGTACATGTACTAAATGTACATGTACATTTAGTACACGTATTAAATGTATACTACTGTACAAATAATTAAGCGCATGTTTATTACTACTGTAATAAATATGCACTTAATCTAACGATTTGCAAGTTTCAAAATATACAACCTTTAACCAAAAGATTTTCAAAGCCTATAATTTAAATAAAATTTACAGCATCAATTTATTTTAATCCCTTTTCCAAAAAAGCGTGCAACCTCCGCGGATATCATTCTTTGATTGCAGTAGATATGCTTTTTTTGAGTGGCGTCTCCGACTGATTGGACGAAATTGTATTTCGATACGCAAAGTGCGCGAGTTCGTTCTATATAGATCTCGAGTCATCAGTTTAAAAAATCTCTAGAACTGATCTGAACTAAGACCTTGCAGCTATTGATCATAGGTAGGGGACGTTTAAGCGGCCAATTTTTTGTATTGTCATTTCAAAGAGAATCGAGTTGATATTTTTATGAAATTTATTGCTGACCTAGTTTTGTTTCAATATAATTTAATCGTGTGTTTGTATAGTTATTAGGTCGTGAAATTAGGTGGTACTGGGTTGAGACTATCAGTATTGCCCACAAATGAAATTTCAGTTAATAAATATTGACTTCTAATGAAATTCTATTATATAATAACTGCTTGAATAAAAATACAAAATGATAGTTATCACTGAAATTGCTATAGCAAAGTGTCATCACATATAGTAGTATACATGCTATAGCACCAGATACTATGATATTATATCTAATATGATGTATTACAGCATGCGTGCAGAAAAGATTGTACATTATTCATTGTACAATACAATTAATAATGGTCTATGATCAATAAAATCGCAATGATTCTGTGAAATTAATACTATATATGATCTCTTAATTTAAGTATAATATATTACTAAAACGGAATCGTATTAATATGAAAACACTACAAACTAGTAATTTTTAAAAATTATATTATTGTAAACAGTAACTAGAATCTAAATAAAAATGTATGTAAGTGTATACACACTAAACCTTACTAAATATAAACAGGTTCTGTCTATATTTATTTCTAGTTTATTGAAATAAACAAACAATTTAAAATTAATCTTAATTTCTATTTCAATGACATAATAAATTATGGATATGACATAAAAATTCTCCAGTGATATTGACCGGTCTTGTTATAGCTCACGATCATCCGGTCGACTTGGTCCACTCAACTTCTCTGATCCAATTTGGGCACAAACCGAATTTGACGACTGGTTGATACGATGTCGCATTGGGTTGGTCTTTTAAACGAATTGCTCGCCAACAAAACGCGTGCAAGGAACAAAGAATTTGCTTCGTGAACTTCAAGTTGACGTGCGATAATTACTGAATCGGAGAACAGAAGAAGTTCCAAAATTGTACACCACGAAACTGAATAATAATGACCGATAATCTAGTTGAAATTTTAAAATCTATTGTTTCTAAGCTTATATTTTCTGCGGTTATAAAGTAACCAAGAAAACGATGAATTTAGGCCTTCCATTGTTCACGGAAAGTGTTTTAACTGTGAATTGTAATGTTTGTTTTGTATACCTATTTTATTTCTATAAGTCAAAACTTTAACGATCGTGTTTACGATAATGTAATTTTTATCTGAAATTAAAAGAAAATAAAACGATAAAAAATCAGGAATGTAATCTTGTCGGATGTTTTGATTGTTGGTGTCAGTAGAAGTCAATGTTCTTCGTTTATTAGTACTGTCAGAGCGTCGCGTGATCACAACTAAAATGCAAACCAACGACAAGATTCTGTAGCAAGTTTCCTGCAACCCAGAGACTAGATTCATTTTTTTATTGATCTTAAATATTACAGAGTGCAACCGCGGTGTTTTGCTGAGATATTTACATTGGGAAACTGTTTACATTATTAAAATATTATAGTTAGTGTATAGTGACTAACACTGTCCATATTACAAAGTTATAATGTGCAGACTTGCTAGATATTGCTATGAATATAAAAATATAATTTATTTTAATCATAAGGATATATATTTTAATCATATTATATTTTAATCATAGATTTTAATCAAAATATTATATATTTAACCTTAATTGACTTTCTCAGATTGCAAATAGCCATTCGTATATTTTCAATGTTTCATCTATCTGTCTGTCTGTCTGCGTGTCTGTCTTTATGTTCTTCTATCACCGGTCACTTAGAAAAAATCGAAAAGCTTCATTAAATACCAGAGAGGAGCTTAATCAAGAATAATGTCTTTCCACCAAAGCAGCACATTACCTCATTAAGAAATCAAAGTATCAACACGATGTCCTCGACTCTTCGCTGCGTCTATTTTACTCAACTTAAACACACTGTCCGCTAAAACATTCCCCTTTCAAAAGATGACATTTCCTTTAGTCGAATCATTTAGCTAGCAAAATGAAATGTTGCGAGATAGAGAGTGAGAGTGAGAGAGAGAGAGAGAGCGAGAGAGGGTTAGGAAAAGGGTACAGAGATTGATAGTTTTATGGAATCTTTGGAATGGAAGACCTATATTCAGTCGAGAATTGATCATATTCGGTCGCCAATACGTCAAACGCGTGAGTGTGTGTGTCAAAGTAGTTCGGTATTTTGAGTATACAGTGTAGATTATAAATTATATAGTTTTTTATAGAATATATTAAGTTTAACGGTATTTGATTTAAGTAAGTAAATTTGATATATTTTTTATAAGAATTGTTATTCCAGATTTTTATAAAAACAACTAAAAGATTTGTATTAAAAACCACGCAGTTTTTAAATAATTATCGATCATATGATTATATGTCATATAATGTTGCTATGTCATATAATTTTGATCGAAAATTATTTCAAAACTGTTGTTTTAATAATATATACACTGTTGCAGCATCGCTTTATTTTATCAATTTACTTATTTTGTGAAAAACATTTTTAACTGTCACTCATTCAGTGTCATGTGTAAAATATTACTTTTTATGAAAGTAATATACATTCTAGTTTCCAAACCATCTATATATCCCTCAATATCAAGTAATGCCTTTTCGAAAAATTCAGTTCGATTAAACTATGCTGTAACTGAAACATCTCAGCAGCATATATACATTCCTAGATGCAGCATCCAACGTTTGCTACAGAACGATTGACAGCGCAACCAGTAATTAACAGAATGTCTTTCACTTATGCTCGTTGCTGCAACATAGATGTGCGCAAAGTATACCTGCTTCAGTTTAACGATTGCTGCAGAAAGCGAAAACGATGTTTCAAGGAATTAATTGTAACTTTGCGGTATTACAAAAAGGACATTTTATCAGAGTGTTTTGAGTGTTTTTAGTTGAATTTACGAAATTTTATTTTTTTTCAGAAATAGGGATTTTGTATTTTATAAATCTAGGTTGGTAACATTTAAGTTTTAAATGTCATAGAATCTTCAAATTTACTAATCGACTAAAATATAATACATAAATAGATAACAGTATATATTTTACATGGTGTAATTTTTAATTACTCATACATTTATTAATTATTCTGTATTCAAGAGATACATTAATATATACTAAGTGCTCTATATAATTCAAAACAGGCTTTCGATATTTATAGTTGCTAAAATATGTAAATTTACATATGTATAATCAGTTTTGTACATTTATTACAGATCTAGATTTACAGTATTATTAAAAGAAAGGATTTTTTAAAAAAAATATTTTGGATCACACACAGAACTATGAGAAACACGGCTTCTATTGAATCGATTAATCTGATAACATCGCTAATTGGATACTGCTAATTAGAGATAAAATAGAATTGATGTACTGAAGAAGGCTGCGTGTTGGATATTATAGAGAATCGTTTCTATATTTATCGAAGTTTTCTTCTTTCTCAGTCTTGACACGAAAGTTCAAACATGCATTTTCTGATTGTATCTACTCTTATCTTAGCGTTGGAGCTATTCGTGAAACAATCGTCAGGAGAAGACAGTAAGATTATTGATTTATCAGTCGTTGTTTAGTTAATCTGATTTATTTCAGTTAGTTTTGATAATAATAATTATAATGAATGGAATTTGATCGAAAGTAGGCTAGGGGTCAATTTTAGATCGCTATAAAAATCGGCATAACAGTTATTTACTTTATTGTTTTTATTGTATATTGTGTTTATAGTATTTGTTGATTTTATCGAAACTTTAACTAAAAACGTATAAAATGCTTAAGTATGTAATAAATTCAATGCAAAGCAAATTTTTATTACAATTTAAAATTGCAATAGTAGCATGTCTATTATTTATCAAAATTAATAAGTATTTTATATTGAGAAATTATTGTAAAAAGCAACAATTTCGATACCGTAAGCCGATGCATTTCTGTGAATAAAGTTCACATATAATTAATAAATTAGAAATTAGATAATTATAAATTATAAGTTAGATAAATAACAAAATAAATTATTACGCTAAATTCCATATTTCTTTATTTCTATATCATTTACATACTTTTATCTGCAATAATCTACGCTTAATCTTTACAAATCACCAAAATATTAATTGTTCTTTAGAAAATATCGTAAAACATTCCCAAATTATTATTATAACAAGACTTATTGTTAAAGTAAGCCAGCATATAATTAATTAGACCGTGTAATAAACGTGCAACGTGATCGTCTCTATATTACAGCAGCGTTTGATATTACAATAATTGAAGTATCCATTATGTGATAATATCATTGAATGTCTCTGCGATAACATGACATCTGAAGCATTGTCAGAAGAGTCTCTGGAGACTCGCCTACTTAATTTGAGAGACAGCTCATCTAGAAAATAGATGGTTGGTAATAATGGACGATATAGTAAAACATAGAGACAGACTGTATACTTTGTTTGTAATTAGAGATTTTGACTATAATAATTATGGTACTTTGTTTTAAATACATTATATTTATATTGGATTCTTTTAATTGATTGATAATCATAATGGTAATTTTCAGAAATATATGTTTTTATAGGTTCTTAAATGATTGATTAATTGCTAGTTTCTATGCTTTTTCATTATTGGTAATTAATTAAAAACAGGAAAATTCTTAAATAAATACATATTACTAATTAATTTTTATTACATAAGCAATTGGCAAGTGTAATTGCTTTAAATCAACATTACATTATTTACTATATATACTTTTTGGTGGTTTGTGGAACTTGAATTATATTTCAATTTAATTTTATTGTTTGTATTTACGTCTTTTTTTACTTTATAAATCTTTGCTGATGCGTAGTGATATTGTATGATTGTTGTATTTGTTTTGATGAAATAAATACGCTGTGAATGTGAAAGTCAGTGTAGTATTACATTCGGGACTTGGTTTCTTTTTTATATTAAAAAGTATACATATATGCTATCTATTACATTATATTTATTAACACTACCTAAAGTACTGATTATTAAAATGATTAAATAAAAATGCCTCAGAATTCACACCCAGTACACCAATCAGTTGACTAAATCTACTAAAATGATTGAAAATCAATTTAAAGAATTTGTTTCTAACTAATACAATATCAGTGAATGAATGACAGAATCTTGAGTACTCTATTGATACATTATAGATGTCAAAACTACAACAGTTACTTATTATTCCTGTCACATTCTGTCATCGATTTATCAGATAGGAAACTTAAAATTAAATGCACTTTTGGCAAAACTATTCAATAACGTTATTTAATAGAAATGTGAGAGTTTAGCTTCATTTAATCGAGTACTTAACGCATATTTTGTATTTATTTGTGTTTCATGAGTTTGAAAGTTAATTCATAGCATGAACTAGTAACTGATACGAAGCTCTGTGTGTGTGTGTAAAAATTGTATATTTTATATTTTAGTTCAATACTTCTGTGAATAATAATATGATATTAATAAATGTGATTAACAGTGATAGTGAAATTAAGTATTTAATTTTATCGTCATTATAAAACAGTTTAAAGAAAATGTTGTATACCTTATTCGTTTGTTATTGGATATATTTTCTTGGCTTTTGCTAAAGTATAAGTTCTAATCTTAAATAATAACAAGTCGAATAACAGTTAGAATAACTAATAACAGCTTAGAATTTAATAGTGCAAGTTGTGTACCTAATCTATATATTTATGTTGATAGTTAATGTTTAAAAATCAAAATAAATGTTAAAATCTCTACAAACGGCTAAAATTGAAATCATAAATAGGTCATTAACCCCCTTATCTAGAGATGTAATATTTTCTTTACATATATTTTTTATTTACTTAATTTATTATTATAACATGCGTGTTATTTACTTTTATGCAAATAGACTTACTTTTAAAAGATAACTTTTTTTTGCCTCAAATTCAAAACACTATGATTTTTACCGAAATTATTCTTGTCGAGTTAAAATCACAACTCGTGCTTTTAAGATAATTGAACACATCGTGTCAACATAAGAGAGCAAGTTTTCTGCAGCTTAATTTCTATAACACAATTGACACGAATGATAACCCACACGAATAGTAATAATAAGCAAATATTCGTCTCTATCTTAACTGCATTGTGCGTCGTGTCGAAAAATCATTTTTTTATTCATTTACCCATTTCATTTGGCATGATTAAATTCAATGAATCCTTACGTTAAAATTTCGCGCAAATGGCACGCGTGCTTATGTCGGCGTTGCGTTGCTTTTACCGTTAAAGAAATCGTTAGCTACTTTGCAGTAAAGGGATCGATAGGATTTTCTTTCGTGCTCAATCGAAAGAAATGTGTTGAATAAAACGTCCGTGAGATAAAGTCTTAATGTCTTTGATTGCGAGAAATGAAAGACGAGAACTTAATGCAAGAAACCTGCGATTTGCTTGTCTTTTAAATTTTCAGAGCATTGTTGAAATGATTAAATGAGAATATAAAAAATGAAAATACAGTAATGTTTTAATTGTTGTAATGCAAAAAAACACTGGATAGATGTTCTATCTTATCACTGATTGTTGAGCCTTTAAAAAGATTATTGATTAGGCACAAAAAACATTACGATTAGAGCTTGGAATTAAGATAAATTCAGTTATTAACATATTTTTCAAATGTTATTAATATCACTACTTTGTTAAAGTAACATTAAAACTCAATAGCTTCAATATCGCATACTCTATATAAATAGTATGGTATGATAATAGTTATGATAAACTCAGATTTTATGATAAAAAGTAGATTTTTATCAGAATACAAAAGAAATTGCACTTCATCGTTATATTACTTCCAGTTTCTTTCAAACTATGATTAAAATAGAGGCTATTATTTTTTTTTCTCGCGCATCTGACGACGACCGAGTGAAGAATTTACTGTAATAGGCAACAGACGCAACTGTTTAGCCTGTTCGATTTTTCCTTGAGCGATATATCCGGAGAGAGAGAGAGAGAGAGAGAGAGAGAGAGAGAGAGAGAGAGAGAGAAAGAAGCTGGAAAAAGTGAATGATTCTGTACGCATATATTTTATATTGATTCAGAGACCATCGTAAGCGAAGTGGCCGGCGGCATCCGATATGCCTTTTTGTCCCCTCCCCCCGCGACCTCTTTGTTTCCCTACTATCAACTTTACCGGTGTTTCATTTGCCAAGTATTTATACTTTTGCCAGGAGGTATTATTACTTGTCAGGTAAAATATCGCGGAATTTAATACCATGAAATTGGGAGAATAATGCTGAAATAAATTTAAGGAAAAATGAAAATATTGACAATGGGTTTTAAGCAGTTTTAGATAAGCTAAACAGTATGTGTGGTGTTGTATATCAAATAATATATAGCCCATATAATTTCAATTAAAAAATATTCTAAGTATTTTAAAAGATTTAATCTGCTGAAAATGATTAATTGCTCATAAATATCATCGATACTATCACTTTCCTCTTTTTTGTTGCCTCAATTTGATTTCCTTCCAAAATTTATATTGCACTTTCTTTTCACTTAACTTAAACACCAAGTAAAATTACTAAACGGACCCGGAAACACTACTCATCCCCCTCTGCACCCCCTCCCACCTCTCGAGACGTTCGCAACCTTTCTGTCAATAATAACGCAAGAAGGTCGACGCAAGAGATCGCCAGACGCAACGCTTTCCGCAAACGCAAACGCTTTCCGCAGACGCAAACGCTAACGCAGACGCAACCGCTTCGACGTCGACATCTGGCCGTTATAATTCGGTGGTTAATGATATTTGCGCCGCTGGTCGCTGCCCGCTTGAAACTGCCAGTTATTATCCGACCGACTATTCGTTTGCGATTCTTTAGAAAAATGTGTTTGCCCAGCAGACAATGGTCAGATGTTGGTTGCCATTCTGTTTCGAGTCGTATCATTGAAGAATTCTCGGATAGTGCAGCATCGAAGAAAGCTGTGTAAATAATAGCGAAGTGCCAGGGTTAAAAAAATCTTTGCAAATAATCGGTTAGATTGTATATGATAGGTAATGTAATGATGTACTTCAAAGTCTGTTAAGTTATGTGTTATGATATTTTTGTAATTTAATGCAGGCAGTGTGTACATTAGAGTATTTGTGTTGATGCATGAAGCTTTATTTCACCGCATGGTAGAATCAACAAATGAAATAGATAAATAAAAGCAATAAGAAAATATATATTATGCGACAATTAAAAAGTAGCAAAATGATGATTGCTTAATAAATTGACTGAATATTTAGCTAATGCTACTTATTTGGGATTAGTGTTTAAATACTTTATTATTTTATGTTGCGTAAGATTTATTCATTATTAGCATTTTCATTGTTTCATTTGTTAATTTTAGTTTAAAATGTAAAAATATTTTCTTGCCAAGATTAAATTAAATAAAATAATTATTTCTTTAAAAAAATCCGATTTTGTTCCGTGAAGTTTTCGAGTTCAAATTTCTAATCTTTAAATTGAATCTAATAAAACTTCTTTCAGTATTTATTAAAATCTTCTAAGAGACGGTAAATTAAATTTCTCCCCGATAAAGCAAAAAAGTAATTTAAATCTTCATTTTGCAGCCGTGGTCGAAATAGCAGAGTGATCAGAAAGCATATTATTCGTTGTCATTTTATCAAGAGTGCAAGAAAGTTATACGCAATGCATTACCGCATTGCTATATACTTATTGAAGAGAAGAATTTCAATTTCGAGTAACCAATTACCGGGTATCATCTAATGAAAGACTAATTTTTATGCATTGCGTTTACATGCTACGACTGCTGAGTTTCACTGTAACTAAATTAGACAGTCGTTGATGTCAAGAGTTTTGCAGCGTAGTTCAGTGATCTCGCTATTTCGTATGCTGCAGAAATACAAGTTATAATCCATTTTTTAAACTCTCTCTAAAGTTTTGGCTCATTCAGATGCATTAAAAATATGTTTCAGCAATAATCGCGTGTTAATATAACGCTACTGCCGATGCATATTCTGTCCTAGTTATTAGTCCTAGTATATTAGTATATTATATAGTCGGGCTATAATAATAAACTATAGATATAGTAAGATGA
>JAQIXG010005581.1:0-11284 GCA_034700105.1 Oconnorella tubifera | reverse complement strand
GGCACATTTTTACTGACGTTAAAGATAAAAATATAATAGTTTGTGCAGCTATTATAATCGTAAAGTTCATGACTGTTCCCATTTACACAATAGATCGTATTAAATAGGTTTGAAAGCTGCCGATATCCTTCGATCATTTTGGATAATTGTAATCACGGTCGATAGATTTTGATCGCTTTCGATTTTCCGTGATCGCATTCGATTGCTTCTTGTATTTGCATCATTCGATTATTTTAGGGGTGCTGCCTCCCATCATAGTCTCCCACTCACTGGATTCGTCTCTGATGCTACTATAAAGTTGTCGAGATAGTATCTTTTAGTAAAGTGAAAAGTAGGCGTGAAAAAATTTGACAAAAGACAGAGAGAGAGAGAGAGAGAGAGAGAAAGAGAGAGAGAGAGAGAGAAAGAGGAGGGGGGGGGGTGTGGGGGAGAGAAATTGAGAGTAAAATATATGTTTGAATGAAACGTGAAATATGCATTTTTACTTTTATTACGGTGTTTACGATTACTTCTCAAAGAAATTTTATCAGAGTTTACAGTTTGCTTTTAAAGTAATTAAAATCTAGTATCAATACAGTTAATATTGGATATCTATACAAGCGTTATATAATATAAGAAGCTATATTTCCATAAACTTGCGAGAATTTTCGAGTTTACAGCTTATATTCTGCAAAATATGTTACGCAAAATGATAGTCATTAAAAAATGAACAGACTATTAAAAATTCCAAAAGTTTTGCAACAGTACCTTAGCAATTTATCGATCAAATATCGCCCGAACAGATAATTTAGAAAGTTACCGAAATATTTATGGCTTAAAATCGACTTTCATTGGTTATAATATTTGTTTCACAAATTAAAGATTAACTGAAAACTGTTTTTCACTATGTGCTATCGATGATTAATTTCGAGGAACTTGTTGAAAATAATTAATTTTTTTCATATTATCTAGCTTTCTTTAGACAGTTTATTTTTCACATAAATGACACGACAACTGTTACAATATGTAATCACATCTTTCAAACATGACCCCCGTGCATATTTCTCTACGTCCAAATTTAACAAACCACCGTTTTTCGTCTCATTTTGCTACTTTTAAAGTCTGAAAAAACACCATAATATCCGTCTGGAAAAACAGTTATATTCACTGGCATGTCCGCCTGCGCTGCACTATCTTGTTCTTGGTTCACCCATACAATACGGGATCTATGGCTTATCGTATCTATTTTTATACGAGATTGGTTCAGTGCTGAGATGTTTTATGGGTCAAGAGATGAGGTCAGACTGCAACAGTCGCGTCTCAATCAAGAGACTCTGCACCAGCGATCATGCTATCCATGAATTTCTTGAACCTTCCTCAATGAAAGAAATACTGTAATGTATTTTTCTGATCTTTTTATTCTCTTTTCAATATATCTTATAATTCTTATTACCAAATATCCATTTGGCTATTATCGGCACTTTTAGTGTAGAATTATTCAAATGAATCGAAAATCAATAATGAAATAATAATTTGATTACGGTGTCAATAATCATTGAGATTATTTTTCAGAGTATAATGCCTAGAATCATCTTACTTCGCATATATATCAATAGAAGTAAAAAATTAAAAATTTTGGGAGATTTTTCACATGTTCGTTGGCTTAATTGAATACTATCAGCATTAAAAATTCAGAATTTTTAAACCTCTAATTTAATTCGGCTTAATATTTTATTCGTGTTGTCTTATATTTAATAAATTTCTCATCTAATTGTGTACAAAATTCTTCTAATTTATGTAAAAGAAATATAGTTTTCCAATAAGTTTGTTCTCCATAAGAAATTTTGCTTTATAAAAACCATACTTTGATACTCTTGAGAACTTTATTTGTTAAAGTTCGTGCATGTGGCATATACTATAGAGTCTAATCATTTTCATAATGAACACATCTAATTTTTGTATAATATAATATACTTGAGATATCTGATCGGTTTATATACCGAAGGTTTAAGTTTCAAAGCAAAACCTTGCGGCATGCGTCGACTGTTCAATACCCGAATTAATAGGATCAACCGGACATCCAGTATCTCACAATTTAATGATGTTTGCGGGGGTCGGGGGGTCAATTTTACTGCAGCCGAATTATTGCATGATTTTGCGTGCAAGTATTATAGTAATGCTCCAGAAAATTGCAGTGAAATTTGGTGAAATGCGTTGTTAATGCGTTGTTATGCGTTGTTATGCGTTGTTCCAGGTGAATTGAAGTAGTGTTATGTAAGTAAGTATTATAAGTAAAATGGAGTGTAATATTTATAAACTTTCAGAAACTACGTAATACACTATTGTAATGTTTTTGGCTTGAGAGTAACAACTTTAAAAATTTGTCAAATCAGTAAGAGTAATGATAGAAATTAACGACTAGAGAAATTATGATTATTTATTAGAAAAGAAACACGTTTATACAGTTTGAATTACTGTTGCTTTTTAAACGTAGTCATAGAATCAAAAATTATAGTCAGTTGTACACACTCTATCTATAGTATATCACTTATTTATTCAATAGATACATACAAATAACAACTGCTTCTCATTTATCACAAACTTGATCAATTTATTTCCAAAATATTTCTATTCTATGAAAACCTTCAACAAAATTCGACAAAACTTTCTAACTTTCTCGGTTTAATATTCCTCGCGCGTTCATCTTTAAACTCAACTGCAGAGAGAGTTTGTTGTAATTATAATTACGAATATTATCCGACAATACATCCGAGTTGCACCTGTTTATAATGGAAACACCATCTCATCCTAGCTCTCGTCTGATACTCGGTAAAGTTCTTTGGTCTCCCGACAACGAGGAATCCATAGCTCATCATTTGTCAAGAAGTGAGCGATCCTGGCCGAAGATCATTCAAGATATTTCTTATAATAATGAAGTTCTGACTATAATTTCGAATCAGTCATAATTTCTTAATGTAAAGATGGTAAGCAATTGTAAACGATGAAAGTTCAATTTGAATGCGTTAAATAAAGAGACAGTTATAAATTATTACCTTTGGTTAAATCAACTATTCAAGAAAGTAAATTAAATATTTACGAAATTTTCAATAACTAGTTTATCTTTAATTAGAAATCATAACTTAATTGAGCCACAGAAAGCGAGAATTTCTAATAAACAATAATAACTATAACAGAGTGTAAAGTTATAACAACGCAATACGTATGAAAATTGACTTTATTTTACGAGAAATGTTGAAAAATCGTTTAAAAATATGCTAAAAAATAATACTGATTGTTACAATGATTAGCAGAGGCTTAGATATGCATGAAACATTTTATCTTAGTTATAAATGTTACAGTAGTTACCCAGTAAAATTATTACTTTTTTTCTGAAATTGAGTACAGCATATAATAGTGTATCACTGAATATGTCTAAATTATATATTTTAAATTAACTGAAATTTTCCATAATTAAACCATTTGCACCTATAACACGTTGCGTGTGTTAACTTTGTAAATACATAGAAGGTCGAGAAAATGATGACATTGGATAATAATAACCATTATAACTTTGTTGATGTTGTTTATAAGATTGCATAAAATTTTGTCCATAATGGCCATAGGCCTGACCAGGCTCTATCATACTCGAGCTGTGATTGGATAGCGATGACATAGCGCACGCCTGCGGGCCACCGCTCCGCCCAGGCTGCATTCCAGGCTGAAACCCGGCGGCGGCTGCAGCGGCGGCGGCCGCTGCGGCCGACCTCAGGCCTAAAATATCGTTCACTGAATAGGCTGACGGCCAGCCGGTCATTCGTAGCGGATTAGATGACGTCATTGAATCAGAAATTGTTGTTTTATTTGACAGATAATTACTGTAGTTAAAATACTGCGAATGTAAACAACGATCAGTTTCTTTCATTCTATTCTCAGCCTGTTGTTTCTTCCTTACTTCTAAATTTGTATTATTAGACGAATCATTCTGGGGGACACCGGACGACCGGGGGCTCGTGGGGGCGACTGGGGAGACTGGAGACGCGAACGGCTGCGCGGTGGCGTACATCCCGTGACTGTTATAACGAGACGGATAGGGATAGAGAGAGTTATAAAAGTTACTGCGGCATTCCTTCCCAACGTGCATGGGACCCACCCCGCTTGATGTCTCATATTTACATCCACTGACTGATCTCCCGGGTGATGTTGATCCAAGAAGCATAGGACTCAAAGCCATCTTATTACGTAATATTCTGCTGATGGAACTAACAGAAGGAACGTTATATTTATCACAGATACCATCAGTAAGAAGTTTATCGCGGATTTCCCAAGCGAAGATCCCTTGGTCTTTGTCCTTGTACTCGCGAATGGCATCGACTACCTTCGACGTGGTGACTCGAGGCTTGCTGCCGCCGATGGTCCCGGGGAGAATTGAACCCGTGTCGTTGTAGCGTGCGAGGATCTTGCTGACGCAGCCGTGGCTGACTTTGAGCTGACGGGAGATGTCGCACGGGCGGACGCCTAGTTGGGCGAGCTCTACTATGCGGACGCGGATGGTGTTGGGGAGGGGTCGACCGTTGACGAAGACGCCTCCAAGTTGGTTCACTTCACCGTATGACAGCTGGGGCTCTGAAAATATTGAGGATACATAAATAAAGATCAATATATATAAATTTTGTACAGGGTGGGGCGGAAAAGTGGCACAGTTAAATATAATATTGCTTGATAATATCTAGTTTATTGTGATTATCCTAAAGTATCGAGTGCTTTTTATTTTAGTTTAGCTGCGGGGAACCAAAAAGAACATTTTGAACATGATTTCTGAAAGCTTTGTAAAATAATCAGTGCGAAAGTTTATTTTAAAATTAAGCTACGCTATTTAGAAGCAGGAATATTAAGTTTATAAGGGTTATTTTTTATAATATTTAACATAATTTTAATCCCTAAAATAATTTTGATTTTAGAGCGGCAGTATTTTTTTGAAAATACGGACATTTTACAAAAAAATATTGACTGTTCCAAATTGAAGTATTTCACTCGAAATACTTCAATTTATTAATATCGTGTGCATATAATTGAGTCATATCTTGTGTAATACGTTATACTCCGTTTTGCAAATTCTTCACAAAATTTAGAGAAATTAAATATTGTACTCTCTATATATACTTCAGAAAGAAGAGATATTCAAATATATAAGATAGTCTCTCTCTCTCTCTGTGGGTCTATCTACATAAATTAAAAAGCGGAACGTTAAATATAAAAATAATGCATTATTTAGAATAATTTTATACAGGTTTAAAATGGTCAATAAGAAGTTCTATAAACTTCCAAATGAAATTAATTACTCCTTAGTCTTAATTCCCAAATTTCTCAACTGTAAAGTGTTCTATCTACTGTGTGTGAATTGCATACTGGGCGTATACCCACTTTGAACCCTCCCACTTACTAGATAAGGAACGCCCTCCAACACAATCAACTAAACCTCTCCTTGATAAAAATCATACACTACCTCTCGGCTGCTGCAAATTTCATCAAAACATGAATTAGAAACATGATTGTATTAAAACTTTATCTCATCATCTACTTCTACTCAGTAGCTTTTAATCCTGTGCGTTAATTAGTCTTGGCTGTTCTAATCATTAACTTTATACAGGACAAAGATTAGGGAGAGGGAAGTCTTTGATAACTTCATTAGGGTTCATATATACACTGTTGTGGTTTATAAGCAAAAGGGTTGAGGAGGAGTTACGGTTGAATGGTTGACTGATAGTGTATAGATACGTCAGTGTCAGGATATTTAAACTATAGGAACAAAATAAGTTGATTATTCAAATTCTTCAAAGAAAACACTAATGAAGCGACAAGATAATACCAATCGATTGTGAAGATTATTTTAATGCGTTTTTATTATCAAAAGAATAGAAAATTCTTCCTCCTTAATGTTTTATTATATCTAATAATAATTATTGTAGATATTTATTGCTCTTTTTGTAGAATCTTTCTTTTGCCAGCAATGATTTATTAATATCTGCTGAAATAAGTTAATGAAAAGTTCTTCTGATTTTTTTCTAAAAAAGCATTCAGTGATTTTGAAACTAAGCCAAATGAAAAGATTCAAAGAATGATTTTAAAATGACATTTAATTTAGGCTTATTGCATATATTAAGCTATTTTATTACTGTATACATGTAGAAGTTTAGAATAATAGTCGAATATATATTTATAAAATTTAAAAGCAATATTCACTTGATAAATAAAATAACATTATAACTATAAATAAATAAAGGAAACAAATAAAAAGTGCACAAAATACTGAGACAGAGTTCAACATTGTGCAGAATTACTGCTATCTCATAAACTAGACTAATTTTAAACTCAATATATTCTGATTTCGTATTTGAATAAATATTTTTTAATTTCTATGTTTCAATTTGTATTTTTGTTTCTTAAATTATAACTAAGGGTTTCTATATAATAACAGAGTTTTCGTCACATTTCCTTCAGTTTTAGAAATTTAGAAATTTTGTTATTGATACTATTGCAGTATGCCAGTATCAGAGAATTAACTCTCTGCTCATAATGCAATAACAATTATTGTTAATTAAACAGCACTATTAATTGTCTGCTTAATTAAACAGGTATTGTTAATGTTTAATAGATTTTAGATTTTAGAATCTCTTAAAGATTTAATCATTTAATATTTTATGGTTTAAAATAGTTACAATTCTCATTGTATCTCTTTGAAAAACATACTCAAATATATTATACACACACCAGTAGTAAAACTTTCACAATGACAAGCGAACTGTCATTACATTTCAACCATATGGTTGCAGGTCACAGGTTGGCAACCTCTGTCGCTATTTTAATTGAAAACTGTCAACTACCATGGCGCATGTACAGTATGAAGTATACGTACTCTGCACCATGTAACTTGATCTTAAAGCGAGGTGCTATAGTTGTAATTTGCTCTCAGTCAGTCCTGATGGTGTTATCCAGTTGTAGAAAGACTGCACAATCGTATGATTTCAAATTGACTCAATCGCGGGATAAACATTTCAATTTACTCCGTAATATTGTAATTAGACCAAGGATAAAATATTGGAGAATAAAATACATAAAACATATAGAATTTTAGATAAAATACACGAGAGACAATTACAGAACATTACAATCAGGAAATGCAAATACTTGAATTTGTATTCTTTAATAGAGAAAATATAACCTCTCCCTAACCCTCCCTCTGCAGTATTTAAGCTACAGTAGTTTGTAGTAATATATAGTAACAGTTTAATAATATAATGTTAATAGGCCTATTTCTATAATTTGTAATAATATTATTTTGTTATATTTATTATTACTAATAATATAATTATTACTAATAATATAAACGCTATAATTTCTGGTTCATGTCATTTTCGGTTCGTATTTGTAGGAATAAATTATTTTAAATCTCAACTAACTTATCATCACATACTCAAATCACACTATAATACCATCACACACGTGCGATGCCTGCGTCATTCATATTCAAAGTAATGGCGTAATTGAAAGAGCCTCTAGTCAAATCTTTGTTTGTTGATTGTACATCCATCGCGCGTGCTTTACGTTCAACTAGGATCCAATAGATCCAGTAACCGAGTGTGTATCGATTCAGTTAAATATCAGCTGGATACATATCATAGGGTACAGTCTCTATAATATTGCAGAGTATCAATTTTAAGTTTTAAAGTTCGCGAGTAAAAACAAGCTATTTTGGATGGAATGTAAAAAATTAATAGTAAACAAGCATGTATTTTTAGATGTTTTTGTACACTTTTTGTCAAAGCCAGAACAAATGCAATTAGTTTTATAGGTAGGCCTAATTTGGAATAAGGACGAGTCGATTGATGTAAAACTTCGTTATAATTTATAACTGAAAATTTATAACTTAACACTTATAAATAACGTCTATTTAACGCTGATGGAATATTTAGTCAATGAATATTTGTTTCTTGTAATGCTGAGTTAACTTCAAGAGTTAGAATAGTAGGCCCAATTTATTGTCATCATGCAAAAATTAATATCAAATTTAAGATTCAAATATATCATTGCCAAAAACATATGAACTATTAGCAATCATAAACTGTAGCTTACGAAAGTTTTTGTTAAATTTTTGTTACAAATTATAACGCTACCCATAGCTCCATTTCAGCATTTTTTAAATTTATGCAATTACCTCTATGATAATTATTTAATAAGGAGCAAGTTACTAAACCTCATTTATAACATTATGCGAAAGTTTCGATAGTCGAGAATAATATTAAAGATGAGAAACTGTTCTGTGATCTCTGAACGTGCGAACTGAACTGATTTGTACTCGCTTCATCGTCTCGCGATTGTTTATTGAGACAGTTTCATCGAAAGATTGATGTTTATGTAATTTAATATAAATTGTGACAATACGAACTACCAATCAGTCTATCATTGCTGTTGGAGGCTTTACTAGCAAAGTTTTCAATCTTTTATGATAGAGTTTTGATGAGAGAAAAGCAAGATGTATCGTGGAGCTGTACTGTGAAAGTTTAGATCAAAGGAAATAACTTAAAAAATAAAGTTTCATGAACACTTTTAGGTTGATTTCTATAATTTTATAAATCTCATCTTTGGCTGTTGCGTGGTCGTTTAAGTAAAGTTCTATTTTAAAATTTAAATAGTGAATAGAGAATATTGTAGCGAAATAAAAGAATATTCCGTGCACTTCTGTTCTGTGTATACTTTAACGTAGGCCTTGTATACATTTGTATACTAGCTTTCTTTACTACTGTAAAATAAATCATATAGGCTTAAAACAATGAAGCATCAAAAATATATAATCATTTCAAGTATAAAGAAAAATATGAACGTCTTCCATTCATTTTTATTTCTGCAAGTAAATTTAAAATCAATCTTCATTATTCAGTAGATATAGAACAAAACATTGACGATGATGAATTTCATAATAATTTTTGTAACTTATTAGTCGTTCCTAATTATCCTAATTATAACTTCGTCATTTCTAATTATCCTAATTATAACTTAGTTATTCCTAATTATCCTAATTATAACTTAATTATTCGCCGGCCTAGAGATCTCCTTTAGTTACTTAATTTTAAATCTACGCAGCCAGCAATCTACCATAAGTTCAACTGGACTGTATGCGCAAGTATAGATCATATAGCATCTGTTTTTTTAGAAAATCTGCGAAAAGTCCAGTCATCATAACTCAAGAAATGTCACGCTAATCATAATATACATTATACAAGTTCAAATTGACAGTCAAGAATACTCGACAATTGTGAATAGCTGGTACAACACTGCTCGTCATTTCTTGCGATATCATTTAGTTTACTAAACCTAGATTACTAAAGTCATCTAACTAAAGTAGGCCTAATCTAGTATTTGTTCTAGATTATATCGTACGAATTAGTGACAATATTTGTCGAGTTGTCGAAGATTCAATCGTTGGTTACAGACAAGGTGGAGCCTTTTCGTATTGGTCATCACAATCGGTATCAATTCCTCTAAATCAACAACTTTAGAAAGCAGTTTTAATATTATTTGTGTAGTTTGATACATTTGGATTTTATCAAAAAAATGGATATAGTGTATTAAAAGCAATATCATAAGTAAACGACGCTACACGCGTAGCAAACGTTTTATTCCTTGAAACAAATCTATCAACTTCCTTTGAAAAATTACAATACGTAAAATATAATTGTTAGATAAATTTTTAATTTCCGCGAAAAATCTCAAACCAGATTAACCAATGAATCAACTCAGCAATGAAACTTTACTGATGAAGGTGACAAAAATTATCCCGTAAGCTGTAGAGCCAAACGTTAGGCATTATAAAATATATGCATATATTATAATATATGCATATATTATAATATATGCATATATTATTTTAATTTGATATTAATTATAACAAAGCGTCTATTGTATCTTAAAGTTACACAATAATCCGTTAATTTTTTTTAATGTAAAATGGAGACTGATATTTTTGTATGTTTTATTAATAAATATATATATTTTGCTTTTAATTGTATTTGAATTTTGTAATCTGTGTTTTTTATGGCACTTACCAAATGTGCAAAGTAATTTCGATTAATTTATTTAAATTACTGCAATTACTGCTAAATAATTATCACTTTCTCGTGCTATTAACAGAAAATGTTATTGCCTTAAAACCTTTTTTCTTGTTTAAAATTGTGCAAATGTTCTAATATTATAATATAATACTCTATTTTAAGTTTTAACTATTATAGCCACATCAATTCACAATAATATTACGTTATTTATATACTTTTATACAAATTATTTTATGAATATTTCATTAATTCATTTATTTAATAAGATTTATTTATTGAATGACTCACCCATGATCCAACCTAACACATTATTAGGCACTGGCTCCATTTCGATTTTTTTTGAAGAAACTAATTACTCTGAAGTACTATAATAAAAAACATAATCTTACAATTTAGATCAAGTGGATATAATATTTACTCAATTCTATTTTATATCACTTCATTCTTTTACTTCTATTATTTCATAATATCCAGTTTGTCTAAACAAAACACTCCTATTAATTATAATAGTCGTCGTCTAATTTTATCACAATAATAAATTAACTACAAGTTAATCGGACGATAATCCAATTCAATTAAACTTCCTATCTTATATTATCTAGTCAGTAAGATTAAGAACTTTACACATAAAACTTGTGTAAAGTGGGCGGAGTTGAATAAGGTAGCTATAGCAATCATTTCCAACGCGTTTGATTGGCTGCGACTGTATGATTGACAGTTCCGATGGATGATGCTAAGTTGAAGAATTAACATGAAGGATTATAAAGCAGAGCCAACTGCCGTAGCAATGTAATAAACAGAAGTTTGTGTTGAACACTAAACCATGTTCTAATACAATATTTTTCGTTGCAGTTTATAGTTCAGGAAAGGATTGACATAAAATGACCAATCCACCTGCTGGCTGCCTTATCCCAGTTTTTTGGTGATATTTATGATTATAACTAGTTAATTTGTAGTTAGGGTGTGCCGCTTTATAACTAGGGTTGTGAATCATTTTTTAGTTATTAAACTATATTTATCCTTAGTTAACGCGCGAGAGAGAGAGATAGAGAGAGAGAGAGAGAGAGAGAGAGAGAGAAGAGAGAGAGAGAGTGAGTGAGAGAGAGAGAGGGAGGGACCGAGGGAAAGAGAGAGAGAGACAGAGAGAGAGAGAGACAGACAGGGAAAGAGAGAGAGAGAGAGAGAGAGAGACAGAAGGA
>JAQIXG010005580.1:0-11284 GCA_034700105.1 Oconnorella tubifera | reverse complement strand
TCCCCCTGCCTCTTCCTTCCCTCTCTCTCGTTCCGGCCTCTGATTCTCGAGAACCTACAACTGAAAGACCCTACCACCCGGGGACATCATATCTTCAAATTCAGCTCTCGCTGCGTAAGATATCTTTTCAAATCAGAATGCAACTTCTGGTCGAACATGATTGAATAGAAAAACTCAAATCTGCAGAAGTTGCATTTTAGCCAAGGAATAATCTCAAATAGAAATTTTTCAATGCAGTAATCTCAGATACAATTTGACGTTTTAATAAAATCTCTGATATGAAAAAATTGAAAGTGATTCGTTCATTCGAAACGAGATCGGTAATAAAATTTTGAAATACGACAGTAAATGTGACAATTTCTGATTTATTTGATCGATTAAAATCAGTTGTTATTATGGAATGTACACAAAAATGTGTGTACAATCATTCGATATATTAATAGAGTATCAAAGTTTGATGTTATACTCGAGATTTGATATGAAGTTTAATTTCAAATTATTTTGATATCAAAATATAGTAATAGAATTTATAGAGTAAATTCAATTTGATTAAAATGATAAATTATCCAAAAAGTGATTTAAGGGCCTAGGAAATGTTCTACGAATTTGAATATTAACGAAAAATACAAATACAAGTAACATATTATTAATGCTAAAAATGAATTTGTGTACATCACATTTTTAAATATAATATTCTCCCAGGGGGTTTCTCCCTTCTTCCCCTCCCCTGCATGCCCCCTGCACCCATTAGCTAAAAGTCAAGATCCATCAATTAAATAAACAATGTCAGATTTCAATATCACTCCAGGTTAACTTTTCTCTTTCGCCAAGTAAAGAGTAAGCAAACCCCACGATAATATAGTCCAGGACGCCAGGCAAACCTTTTCTTACCAAGTAAGAAGTAAACAAACATCACGATAATAATATAGAAAACGTCAGGTAAACCTTTCCCTACCAAGTAAACTAAACAAACGTAAAACAGTCGTGGACTCACCATCGACAAAAAGTCCTTGATATGATAATTTGATCCGTTAGAGAAAGTGGAAAAGAAGAAGAAATTTCACGCCAAATCGATTGATCACAAATTGATCGTCGTCTATATACTTTACCAAGTCATCTCTCTATGTCACGACAAGAATCTTAAATAATTTATCATGCACCGAGATCCATCTGTAGTCCGCGGATGATTGGTCAAGCGGTCCGCCAAAGATCAATGCTATATAGATCAATAAACCACAGCTAGCCAATTGAAGAAGCGATTTGTTGTTCAAGTAAAACTGCAGCATTTCAGTCAAGTAAAAATGTCAGTTCAGTTTTTTCACAGAGATGGGGAGAAACTTGGGTTGTTATTTTTGTATGTTCTCCTGATCTGCAACATCTGCTCCCCAAATAATGCCATTGAGTAAAGCACATTGATGAGCAATGTATTAATGATGTCCATAAAGTTCATACAAAATAACTTAACACATTAAAAACAAAAAGAATAAAAGAATAATACATACCTCTGACAGGCACGTAGATATTCAAACTGAGGCACTCCTCTTGTTGTCTATCTAAAAATGGCGCCAACCTCCTCAAATGTTCAGCCGTCTGCCTAGACCACTTCATCTCAAGCTCTGCCTCCGTGGGAATCTTCTGCGGGCACACGGGCTTAAACTTATGCGCCGTGCGCGCTCCCTCCCATTTGCCTACGGGGCTAGTAGGCGGCATAAAGCGTAGATCGCCGCCTAGCAGCGAAGCGTACTCGAGCCCTAGGTATGCCTCGACGTGCAGCAGTCGCGCCTCGGGCGGAAATGTAACCAGGATGCCCTTTAGTTTACCGTACTGGGTAACTACGATGCGATGGCTTATCTGTGTCGCGGAAACTTTAGCGTCAACTCTGCGCACAGTTGTGGGCTGCCACTTGGCGGGCAGAATGTCTGTCAGGAGAATAAGAAGAGAGAGGATCAGGGCGAGAAGTTGGCGGCCATTTATTGAGGTAATCCAACGCTTGATGTTTAAGATAATCCTTTTCAAAGAAACTTTTAAAATGTTAAAACTTACTTGAGGATTTACACTAATTGTAAGCTTTTTGGGAATTCTGGGCGATTGAAAATGGTTGTATGGTTCAGGGTATAAAGAGTTTGAAAAGATTCTGATGTTGTTGGCGTTAGCGCTATTAATCCAAATTTGATTGTAGCAGTTAGCTAATTGGTTGGCGTGCTGTATACAACAGCCAATGGCGTTTGTGCTTCTTCTGCTCATATTCATATTGTTATTAAATGATTGGTTAATGACTGAGGTAATTATTAAACTGAGGATATGATTAAATTTTATTTTTTTCAAGAAATTTTGGTTTCTGTAAACTATATCTGTAAACTTTTAAAATTATTATAATTATAATTTTATTGTTTATCTAGTAGGCCAACAAATAAATCGCTTTCAATATCAGATGTCTAATCAATAGAGCTTGCAATAATAACTAAATATGCATATAGTATATTACGGAACTAGATGACCTTATTTGTCGTTAGAAAACCTAAAATTCTAATTGCCAAATTCTGGATTCAAATATAACCAAAGTCATGCAGATAATAATCTCTGATCCCTTTCACGTCCGGTCCGGATATTCGTCAATTTAACGTCATTACAACGTCATGTTCCATTGCGTTTTACACTATGCGACTGGTCCAAAAACTTAGCGGACTAGGGGGTTTAAATTTATCCGGTAGGGTAGCAAGAATTTCGAAAAATGGAAATTTTTCTCTAAAGAATATAATAATGATATTTTTAAGATTATCGATTTCTTCTTTGATCTCCACATGCATGAACCTTCTAAATCTTTCACTAAAATTTTCACTCAATCTTAAATTTTAAATTATTATTTCGACAAAATAGTCACATTAAGGAGGATTATGACTAAAACTGATACCTTTATCACTATAAAAAAATTCTTCCAGTACGCGATTATAACCCCCACTACGTGGCTGCTCCACTGAATCTAACAGTCTTTGTAATAATTCTCTGATTTTTCAGTTTTTCGCATAGCGATACAGTTTTCTTGCAATTATTATCGACTGACACAAACGACTGGCTACAGAGTGATGTTCTGCAACCCCAACATCCCCAGGACGATTAATCTCGGCTCAGTAAAGCTAACCAACCACTGAAAACACTGAACATCCTTCATTCAAACTCTCATTTCTCTCTCTCTCTCTCTCTCTCTCTCTCTCTCTCTCGCTCTCGTTCACGCTCACTAACTCGATCATTCACTCATTCTTCTCTCACTCAATATGTTCTTCACTCATTCACGCGCAACTTCAATCTCTTTTTCTAATCCAATTTTAAAAGTAAAATTGCCAAATATTTTTCTCTTTTTTGAATATTTCTGACAGAAGTTTTAACTGCTCAACAAAAGGTCAAATGGTCACTTGGCACTTCCCCCATTCTATCTCACAACCCCTATTATACGCCCTCCCTCCTCTCCCTCCCTCCGTCCGTCCCTCTCTATTTCCCAACGTCCCCCCCCCTCTCTCCCAACGTCCCTCCCCCTCTCCTCTCTCTCCCCCTCTCTCTCTCTCCCTCCGTCCCTCCCTCCAATTTATCGCGATCGTACATCCTAGCACGTCTCCTATAATACATATTCTCAGCGTTTTACTTACAATAGAATTATTGCAATTGTCGACGCTGCTCTGCTATTGTACCCACTAATGCAAGCTCTCTTCAGCTCAGTCCAAACGTCCAGAATCATCTTCATAAAGCGTTCAATCTTCTGTAAACCTCAGAAAATAAGTCTGGCTTAGAAAATCTACGACTTACTTTGTCCCGCTTTGCTCAATGAACGTAAATTTTTACTTTATTTTGTTCACAATGGACGAATATTGAAAGTAGTGCTGAAATGCTTAATAGCAAGTGCGGAAAATATTTCGATGCTGCAATTTGGGAGGGGGCGCGAGAGTGGTAGGGTGAAAATGGGGAAAATGGGGCATAGGGGGAGGGAAGGGTTGTACTATTTAGGGGTAAATAGTTTGACTTCAACAAATATGGTTTAAAAAACTGAAAGTAAAAAAATTTGCGGGGGGGCGTTTGGGAGAGAGATTACTACTGGAAGACATCAGAAAGTCAGCTGGGAATACATTGGTGATCAATCATGAGAGAGAGAGAGAGAGAGAGAGAGAGAGAGAGAGAGAGAGAAAAGTGAGCGAGAGTTGAGACAGAGAAATATTTTCATAGATGTAACTATCTATAAAATAGTGTATTAATATGTGTTGCCAGGTAATTATTTGTTTCTTTTCTGCCAGGTAAATGCCAGGTTAATCAATATACTGTTTGTTCTTACCGCACCCACCCCTCTCACCCCCCCCCCCCCGTTTTTTTGCTTCCGTAAAAAAATTGTTGCCGCGGATGCAACGAACATTTTGTAAAAAATATATATTGAGTAGAGGAAGCTTTTTAAAAAAACGCAACCGGAAAATACACTACCGGGAAAAACGCAACCGGAGAAGCGCAACATAAGATACACAACCGAAAATTCCGAAACCGGAATATATACGCAACCGGAATATATACGCAACCGGAAAGTACGCAACCGATTCTACATTTTGATAATATACAGTACTGTTCAATGACCTTTAACCTTTTTATAATTGATATATAAATCGGCCCCGACTGTTAGTTCTAGGATTAGTGTTTGGGTTATGTTTAAGATAAGTTAGGGTTGTGATTAGATTCCCTATTAAATTTAGGATTGGTTCGAGTTATTGTCATACCAAATGAATTGACGGGGACGACTTGTCTTAATTATTCATTCCGGGCCGATTTGTCGTGCTACCACTTCAATGTATTTTAAAGTGATCTACAGATTCTTTCAATTAAATAATAAATGATTTTTTTCTCGCATAAAATACTCGTAAGCTTTACAACGTGGAAACACTGTTAGAATAGGTACTAGGACGTTTCGTCAAAGGACTATTCGTCAACGGACTCTACGTCAAGAACTAACCCTAACTATAACCCTAACCCTAACAATAACTCTAACCCTAACTCTAACTCTAACCCTAACCCTTACCATAGCAGTAACCATAAAAGTAACTCTAACCCTAACAATAACTCTAACCCCAATCCTAACCCTAATCATCCTCTTGACGAAAAGTCAAGACGACGATTTCTTGACGAACAGTCCGTTGACGAATCGTCCTTTGACGTAACGTCCGCATATATACCGTTAGAATGAATGAATGAGAAAGAAGGAAGGAAGATATTTATAAACATTTATGTATATTGCCCATCTAGAGATACATACAAAAAAGGACCGGATCATCTCATTAACATTTTAAGACGAATATATTTAGACTGCAGAGACTAACTTGTCGAAAAAGAAAATACAAAAGTTATAAATCAAGAGTTCTAGGACAAATCGGACAAACCTAATTTTATTAGGGTTAGGGTTAATTTTTTTATTAATGTCAGGGTTAGGTTAATCCCTAACCGAAAATAAAATTTTCTACTCCCGAGTTGTTCGATCATCCAATCAACAGAGTAAAATCGCTTTGTGATCTGCGACTTTTATTTACCAAATAACTAGAATTAGGTACCCCGACAAAACGGCCCCGACTACATTAACCCGACAAAACTGACCTCTCAATTCATTCAATATCCCTAACCCTAAAGGTTTAACGAAAATTTAACGAAAAAAGTTGTATGCAAAAACACGAATTACAGTAATGAAAAAGAACCTAAAAAAGATCATCACATACTTTTTGGAAGGAAACCCCTATATATGAAACTCTGACTACGCCACATCCAGTATGATATAAATCTCATTTAAATATAAAGAAAACAAATATCAGCATATAGGCTTAATTAAAGATTAAAGAACTTGAATAAACTGAAAATTAAGCAGCGTTCACACTGTGAATGACTCTTTGATGGATGATAAAGACTAAATGTCGTTGATTAAAAGTCTACATGTAACCTAAATCTCATTTATTTAAAATAAATGATCCCCCCCCCGCCGCTTGACATCCAGATACACAGGAACAGGAACAAGAGGGGCACTGGCCCCACAAAAAAACCTTCTAAAGAGGTCCTTTATTGTTGAAATGATAATATCAAATATATGTTTTAAAAAAAAATTTACCCTCTCCCCCCCCCCCCCAATCGCTTCCTCGTCCTCCTTTCCTTTGGAGATTTAAACACCCGTTAACCCCATCAAACTTTTTAAAAATACCAGCCCCCAGTTTTATTTTTTTGGAACAGATTTAAAAATAAATTTGAACTATTATTGAAATTAGACAAACGTACAGTGATAGAATATATAATTTACTTACATGAGAGTGAGTCAGTTTTCATCGAATTATTTACATAAATACAAAAATTAAAAAATCACATTTATGTCAAATAATTTCAGAAAAGTATTCCCTTTGAATACATATGTATTCTTTAACACAACTGGGGTATACTGCAACTAAATCTCTCTCTCTCGCTCTCTCTCTCTCTCTCTCTCTCTCTCTCTCTCTCTCTCTCTCTCTCTCTCTTACTAATCCACTTATTCTCAATCCCTCTCCATTATCATTCCATATATCAACGCCTCTAAACGCTTCCATGAATACTATTATTATTTTTAATTTAAATAATAAATACTATAATCCAGTTATCATATAAAGATAGCTTCTCTTTGCTTCATATTTCTCTCAGAATTATCAGCAATGAAATCTTAGCGTATATTGAACCAGCAAACAGTGGCAAATTTATTGCCAGAATTTGCTTTTAGGACCCCGGGGGACAGACCCCTTCCTACCGTCAAATAAATAAACTTTCAATTTACCATTTTCCAAAAATAATATTATTATCAAATATTTTCGAACGATATAAACTTGTAAATTATAAATAGATATTTTTATTCACAAGAAGAGATACTAGAGTAGCGTAAGAATAGACATAGATTTCTTTCTATTATTAAATCTAGTTTTAAATAAAATTAGACGTTTATAATAAATTATCTGAGTTGAACTTAGGATAGATGACCAGTTCTGATAAATTTGAAAGCCGTACGATTTGAGATGAAATGAAATCGAAGCAGCACAGACAAGCAGTGACTTGAGGCGTCAAAGTCACGCTTCGTCATGACGCGGCTTTTACGTCGAACATTTCTCTACATTCTCTCTCTCTCTCTCTCTCTCTCTCTATCTCTCTCTCTCTCACACACACACACACCCTCTCTTTCTCATCAAATATCTCGCCAACTTGCTGCACTCTTTAGCAGAAACTCTTAATTCGAAAGTATATCCATCTTCAACTTATCTCACAAACGTTAAATTAAACATTCAACTAAAATTTGCAAAAATCAAACTCCATTTTAAATATTTCTGTTGACTGGCAATTTGCTGCTTCGTGTTTCTTAACGTCAACTTTCACGTCCATTTTCACGTTCATTTTCGCGTCCACTTTCACATTAACTTTCACTGCTTCTTTCACGTCCACTTTCACGTTAACTTTCACTGCTTCTTTCACGTCCACTTTCATGTCCACTTTCACGTCCAGTTTCATGTCCAGTTTCACTTCCATTTTCACGTCCATTTCACGTCCACTTTCACGTCCACTTTCACGTCCACTATTACACCCCAAGTGACTAGTTAGACGTAAACGCCGACGTATTATTACGTCAGAAGACCGATCACGTGGGAAAACATATTCTACAGTTTCTACGCATGATTTTATACCTCAAGGGATCATTGATCTTTTACTGTCACGTGATAGATTTAGCTTCGAAACAGGCTCTGTGTTTTATCAGTGAGATGAGTAAATCATTACATGAGTGAATTGTTTCATATCACATGAGTGAAATGAGTGAATATTGTTTTATATCACATGAGTGAAATGAGTGAATATTGTTTTATATCACATGAGTGAAATGAGTGAATATTGTTTTATATTATATAAGTGAAATAAATGAGTGAAGAAGGCCTAAAGTTTCAGTAAAAAATTAATAAAAGTTTAAAATGCTGTTATTACATATTTAGATCATAATCAAAACCTTCTCTCTCTCCTCTCTCTCTCTCTCTCTCTCTCTCTCTCTCTCTCTCTCTGTCTATCTCGCCTCTCTGTCTCTGTCTCTCTCTCTGTCTCTCTCTCTCTCCTCCTAATTCTCTCTCTCTCTCCTCCTAATTCTCTCTCTCCTCCTAATTCTCTCTCTATCTATCTCGCCTCTCTGTCTCTGTCTCTCTCTCTGTCTCTGTCTCTCTCTCTCTGTTTCTCTCTCTCTCTCCCCTCTTAATTCTCTTTCTCTCTCTCCTCGTAATTCTCTCTCTCTCCTCCTAATTCTCTCTCTTTCCTACTAATTCTCTCTCTCTCCCTCTCTCTCTCTCTCTCTTCAGAAGAAAGATGAAGAGACAGTAAAAGTTTATCAGATTCGTGACGCTGCATGAATAGTTAATAGACGAAAAATGACTTCACACCCCCCCCCTCCCCTCCCCCTCCCAGCCCCACTCTCCCTCTCTCCATACAATGACGTCACGTAAACTTTTTCACTCAAAACTGTCGTCATTTGGTGTTGGGGTCAAACATTTTGACACCCAACACCAATGACCAAATACCACATAAACCAAATGATGACGTTTTTTTCTTTTTTTTAGGTTTTCACGTTTTTCCTTTTGAGGGGAGGGGGAGGGGGCAAACATAGGATTAGATGGAGGAGGAGGAAGAGGAGGAGGAGAAGAAGGAGAAGGAGGAGGAGGAGAAGGAGAAGGCGGAGGAGGAGGATGAGAAGGAGAAGGAGGAGGAGGAGGAGAAGGAGGAGGAGGCATCAAAGAGGAAGTGAGGGGAGGCGGGGGAATGATGGGGGGAGGGTGGTGGCAGGAAATGATCGATTGCTGTGAGGTCATGACGGACTGCTGTGACAGAAGAAATGAATTGTAAACATCAATAAAGCTGTACGGATAAAGGCTAGCGAAGTCACGTGCACACAGACAGCCAATGAGAGCACGCGTATATATTATTAAATATTGAAGTATTTATATCTAAGATTAAAAGTATTTGTCAGTAGATTGGATATTTGTCAGTGAACTGTGATTGGGACAATGATGAAGCGATATCTCTGACCAAATAATAATGATGATCATCATCATTATTATTATCATCATCATCATCATAATCGATATTGCACGAGAGAGATGAGAGAGCTAACTCAATCATTTCGCTCCAGATATAAACTACTGTTGATCTGATCACACGATAGACATCTACGTCATAAATGACGTCATTACAATACATTTTCTCTATTTACTGAAAATAAAGCGCTGAGAATAAGAACCTTTACATTATAAATAAAATAATATTCTACGACTGTCGAATAATTAGTAGTATTATTATTTCAACGAAATATGCGAATTAAAAACAGTCATTAGCGTTTTTATTTTCTATAGTTATTTGCAATTCTAAAAAAACAAGAATATTTTATCAATGTTTCTCTCTCTATTGTTAATTACTGTTATTTAAAAGCATGTATTTTTAGTGTTTATTTTTTTCTTCATCCTAGTAACTAAAACTTTAATAACATTTCTCTTTTCTTTTTCTCTAATCTAATATAATTTTTTTTATTTTTGCATTTTCAAACACGTGTGTTAAATGATGCTATTCGCAATTTAATGCAATTATTTTTAGATATAATCCTTTTACACAAATATTTTCAATTTTTCTTCCTACTAGACAAATCGCAATAAATTGTCTTCCGCTGATTTAATTAGACAACTACGTCACGGACAATTATCTCTGACGTCATTTCATTGCTTCCGTAATAATTGTCAGAAATCTTTAGTTATATATTCATCGTTATGTTCGTTGCGCGAGAAATCTATAAATAATAAAATCGAAAGACGACGGATGATTGGATAGCAGAGGTCACGTGGGTCGGGTAATATTTATACTGGCAGGATGCGTTGCAGAATAAGCGCGAAAGATTATCGCTTAAAAAAAGGGCTCAAAAAATTAATGTTTTGGGGCTAATCTTGATTTTGAGTAATCTTGAGTTTCAAGTGTGGAGACATTTTGGGATGGGGGGAGAGTTGAATGGGGTGATGGGGGGGGGGGGGGAGGTAGCTGGAGACACCATGATATTGGCGGGGAGGGGTGAAGCCAACAATTTTATTTTTTTGTTCAAAATTAAAGTACTTTTATACAGACTTAGACACAAGTATATGAAATAGCATACTATAGTGGTAAAAGTTTAATTGGCTTAAGAAGGTCGTCAGATCACACAAAAAAAGAAGACGGGGTCACCGGGGTCAGTCCTAGTGACGTCACTGGACAATACGACTTATAAAAGTGGTCGTTAGATTTTTTGTAGAGTTGACCGACTTGATAGCTTTGCTTGAAAATCTATTACACTATTGTTATTGTTATTGCACTATTGTCTTTTTACTCCCCCCCCCCTCCGTAAATTCCAAAGTTTGCTCGTTGATATAAATTAGAAATGCAAGTTTTATAATGAAAATGCAGATTTTTCGTTTTACTCTGCATAAGCAAAGCGAATGAGAGATTGAAAACAAACACTATACGTGTCTGATGACTGTTATAAAAAAAATCATAAAGTATTGGCGTAACCTGACATTCACATTTTTTGGGGGGAGGGTTGTTGTTTCTTTTCAAAAAAGCAAGTCATGACCTTTCATGTGTATTCTTGTCTCTACATATTTTTTTAATTGTATATGTGTCTCTACATTTTGGTATTACATTTAAAATTTCAGTCAAATTTAACCTTTTTTTCACTAAATCATTAAAAGGGGTCGTTGTTTTTGACCCTAAACTATTTAGCACCAAAAATATAACTTTTTACCCACAATATGGGAGGTTATAACTCTCACAACATCCCCCCCCCCCCCATGGCTAAGCCAATGTAACAAATAAAGAGTCTCAGATATCAGCTATAGGACTATGAGGACAAATTTTAGAGCTATAGTGATGGCTGATTGAGATTCAGAAATTCTGTCGACGCAATTTAACCTTTGTGTTCCTGTTGTGGTTGGAGGGGGGAGAGGGGTTGGGGGTTGGGGAGGGGGGGGCGAGACATTCCTGAGTAGAAATTTGTTATGGAGCATCACTTGTTTGAGTGAAAGATTGTGGAAAAAAATGAGAAAATTAATGAGAAAAGTTTTAAGATTTTAATAGTATTTTACATTCTCTCTCAATCATTTCTTTTTCTTTCTCTCTTTCTCTTTATCTCTTTCTCTCTTTCTTTCTTTCTCTCTCTCTCTCTCTCTCTTTTTTTCTCTCTATCTCACTCTCTCTCTTTCTTTCTCTCTTTGTTTCT